>CAJVPM010000304.1:0-19307 GCA_910592325.1 Scutellospora calospora | reverse complement strand
TTTAATAACAATCTTCCAACCCCAACTAGCATTCTACCTCTAATTAACAAAATTAATCAACAACAAAATCTTAATATTGATGATATTCCTTCTAACAACAATGAAATTTCAACATGGCTTAACAATACACAAACACATTGGAAAAGTTTACATAAAGCTCGAAAAACAGAAAACTCTATACATATCTGTTAACAAATTAATGCAGCAACTGAAAAAAGATGCTCAGCTTTTCAAACACAGCTAACAAAAATGATTAATAGTATTTTGAATAGGCATACTGATAAAGTCTCTTTTCAAAACTTTAAAACAGATACAGATCTGATTACTAACCCTAATATTATTAAAGAAAAAATCAAAGACCACTTTGACCAATGAACTGAATACAAACCTATTAATCAACAAATCTTTGATTTGACCTGGAAAGAGTGCTACAAACCTACTTCTTCAATTAACCCTTCTCACTACAACAATGTCCTTAATACTATTACAATAGAAGAAATTATCCAAACTCTTTCAAACCTTCCTAACAATAAAGCATGTAGTCCATCAGGCATTAGCTATGAAATGCTCAAACATACGAGTAATCTGTTCTTGCAAATGATTACAATTCTGCTTAATAGATGCTTAACTTCTCAAACAATTCCCAAACAATGGAAAGAATATCATATCTTTTCAATCTCAAAAAAACCAATATTCAATGGCAACTTGCATAATACCAGGCTAATTAGCCTCATCAAATATATAAAAAAGCTCTATACAAAAATTCTTACAAACTAGCTTAATACCTCTTTAATATCTAAACAAATTCTATCACTACTTAACTATGTTGCTCTCCTAGGAAATAGCACTGCTACTCCAATTCATATTCTCAACAATATTATTGAAGATTCTTATTGCAACAACAAGGAGCTTTGGCTACTATCAAAGAATATGAGCAAAGCATATAACTCAGTTAATATAAACTTACTTCAAAAAGCACTTGCAAGAATTCAACTTCTACCTTAACTTATTCAAATCATACTTGACCTACTCTCAAACTATTCTAGCAATTTATAACTAAACTAACAAAAAGATATAATAATACAAAGTAGACATATCAAAGAAAAAATAATTTAGCAAAGAGTTCAAAGTATAATTAGAAAAGGCTATAACAGAAGATCAAAAAGCAAAAAAAAATAAATTGCCTTTTAATAAAAGATAGTAAAAGTTTTATCATACAAATTAAATGTCTAATAAATAGCTTACTAATATTTAATGAACTTAAAAAATAAAAACTATCTTTATACAAAAGTGACTATTGCATCCTGTGTAGAAAGAAATCTCAGAAGATCTCAAATACTTAATTAAATACTTAGTGCTATAAGATTATTAGAAAGAAATTGAAAATGTAGTACTAAAAAGCATTAGCAAGCTCTTTTCTAAGGAAATTAATATTTTTGATCTGTTATCAAAAATCAGAACAACTATTTTCTCAAAAGATAAAAAAAGTTAATTTTAAAGAAAAAAAGAGCTAATAATTAAACTCAAAGAAAAAAAAATACCTAAAGATATTAGAATACTAGCTCAGAAAAAAAAAATTATAAAAATTTAGATAGATAGTATTTTTTTTATTGTCTAAAAAAGCTTTGCAGAAATTATATAGAATTGGTGATACAAAAAGGTAATCCTATAAGAAAAAAGTGAAGAAATTACAACTAAGCTAAAAAGAAGTGAAGTGAAGAAAAAAAATCCAAGAGTAAGAATCCAAACAGATGAGGAAAAAAAGGTATTATTTGTAGAAAAGAAAAAGAAAAGAAAAAAGAAAAAGAAGTGAATAATAGTAGTAATAAAAGAAGTTATTAAAAAAGAAATTAAAAAAAGAGAAAAAAGTTAGTAGAGTTTTCTTTGATATAGTTAGAAAATTGTTCTAGCTTTTAGACTAGTATAACAGGTTGTATTTAAATACTCTAGTAGTAGCTAAGTAATGTCAAACTTAGGAAGTTAAGTAGATTATAAAATCATGTAACTTGGCTAAAACTATAGTTAACAACTTAATAAAGTTTATAATATAAACTGTTAAAAGAAAAAAAAAAAACTTAAAAATTAATCTGTTTTGATTATATATTTTCATAATTTTAGTAAGTTATTTTAATAAAAAGAATTAATATATTATATAAAAAATTACATGAAATCTAAATAAAAAAATTATATAAAGTATAAAAATATTTTTATAATATACTCTTTTAAATTTTGTATGTAAAACTAGATTTCAAGCTTTAAAGTTTATAATTTATCAAATTAAATATATTAGATTTTAGTAATAATAAATAAACCTGTAAATCTAAAGTTTAGTTTTCAAGTATTATAAGTTTATATAGCATTATGATATTGTAGCTTTATAATATTATAATATACAGAATTATAACAAGATCTTAGTTCAAATGCTATAATTATAAAAATTAATTTATTAGTAACTATAAGCTAAAATTAAATAGGTAACTATCAAAAAGTTTTTGCTAGTTAATATTTTTATTATACTTCTGCTTAGCTTGTTTTTTTTTTTTTTTTTTTTTTTTTTTTTACTTTATACAATATGCTATCAGTAAGATTTTTATTGGTATAGATAGTTTTGAGTAATGATTACATATATAAGAGAACAACTAGCTACATGTATAACTTTAGATTATCTAATTTAAGTAGTCTACTTGAAGGTTTTACACTAGCTGCTATATCTAAAATTTATTTGAAAGTTCTTTATTTAAACTCTCTGGCTAGGTCTGATGATCTTAATGTAGTGGTTAGGTTGCCAGACCACCATACAAGAGGTTTAGAGTTCAAATCCCACTGTCGACAAAATTAAATAATTATCTAGATATCTGTATCCAACTTACAGTAAACTCTGTTTGTTTCTAGAGTTGTAACCCTGTAAATCATATTGTACTAATACCAATTGGGGTATTAGAAGTATGACAAGGCATTCGTATTGATCAAGTCTTAATTTGTATTTTAATATACAGTACATAGTGGTACTCTATATGACTGAATCCACTTTATAGAGACTTTATCTGTTATATAAAGTAGAATTTATTATAGCTTATTCTAAGCCTCTGTTAGATATGAATTGTTGTTAATTTCTATTAAATCGAGTATCGAGTGCCACAATGTATTTGTAAATTATAAGAAAGTCTAATTAACTAAATTAAAATTTTGAATTATTTTTAGTTAGTAATCCTCTTGACTTTGAGATCCTCTAATATTTTAAATTTTTTGCATTCAGAAAATGTGGCATGCCACAGCGATTAGAGAAGTCAATTATTTATTTTAGCGCAATTAAAATTTCGTGAATTTGTATTACATCGGATTCAGGGTGATGATTTCCTCTTTACATTGTACTATAGTTCTGATCTAATTAGCTAGAAGATCATGTAGCGGTAGACCCAAACTGGTACACGTTTTAAGGGGGCAATGCAAGCATACAAATATAGAAATCCCTAATCATGACAATGATCATTCAATCAGATACAAAAGAGACACAACACTTAACTCTTTCGTAAACCATACACTTCGTATTTTATACTCCATTCCTGGTATATGCAAAATCTAATAAGGCAAGATGATACTAATATTGAAATGATGTTTGAAAATTTTCAAAATAACATGCAAGATTTTATCAATAATCGACTTAACCAACAAAGAGAGATTGTACAAAGACTTTTCGAAAGATTGAACCAGAATCAACAAAGAAACTCAAGAAGAATTACTGTAAATCATAGAAGAACAGTAGGAATTCAAAGACCAAGAATAGGAAGATCATTTATTTATCCAAGACAACAAAGATTAATAGGACAAATAGAAAATGAAGATAATTTTACGAATTCTAATATTATAAATAATTTTATGAATGAATTTAGAAATAATCAAAATACAGAAAGACAAATAATAAGATATAGTACTATAACAAATATTCCAAATACAGTAAATGATTTTATAGAAGAATTAGGAATACATTCTAATGTAGATAATACTTATTTAGGAGAAGCTCGAATAGAACCTAGAAGTGGAAATGGATCTTTATTAACATTTCAAACAAAAACTTCTTTAAATAAAAGAAAAACACGAGAAAATAATAATAGTGATAGTGATTCTGATTATTATACTAATAAAATATGAAAAAATACAGAAAGTATAGAAGAAAATAAATCTATCAAATCAAATTCTTTACAAACCAATTATATTTCAGATGTAACATATATATTAGATACATCTGATGAAGATGATTTATTCATATCAGAAGAAGAAATTGAAAGAACAAAAAAAAGAGAAAATAAATTCTTATCACCTGAAGAATTTGCAGAAGAAAATGAAAGAAGAATACAGGAAAGAGAATAACTTCGAATAACAAATATTCTATCAATTAATTCTTACACAGTAATATAAGATAAAATCACTGTAACAATAGATACACCAATTAATACAGATGATTTACAACCAGTACCTCAAATAGTACCATTAACATCATCTAAACCAGGAAGTTTAATAAATATATTCGGATTTAGTAGATCATCAACATCTATGAATATAGATCTACAAGAAGAATCATCTACTACATCAGATATATTTAATAAAATATTTGGATTTCTTAATCCAAAATAAATCATGTATAAAAAATATTTTATTAATGATAAAATATATAAAAATATATATAAAAGATAATACTAATTATAAATATAAATTATATAATAAAATTAAATTAAATAAAACAATATCTATCTTATATTTCTCTTTTTTTTATTCCCATTTTGAGGTTGTTTATTTGTATCATATTCTCTATTTTTACGACTAATTACTGGTTTAAAATGAGAAAATAATCATCTACATTTTCTACTTTATCAAGTTCTATCTTAGCATCAAACATGATATTTTTATCTTTCATGATATTAACTAATTCCCTAACAAAGAAAGAATATGCAATCTCTTCTCTTGGTTTTGTTAATCCATCAATTTTACCAATTATATCATTATTCTTGTCAAAATTAGCTTTTTCCTAACGATAAAGCATATATTTAATCATATATCTAAATCATTTATTTTCTTTAATAATAAGATTAATAACTTTCCTTCAAATTCAAGTCTCTTAGAAAGAGAATTTAACATTCTAAACAAAACTTCAAACCCATCACCAATATCAAAGGTCAACTGAAAAATCTGAGATCCATCTTGTCTCCTAGCTACAATATACGATGTTTTATTACCTTTTCAAAATTGTTGTAGTAATACAACATATATATTAATCTTTTCAAACTTCCCTCTTTTCTCATCAATTTCTCTATTAAATTCTTGAATAATTACAGAATCATTTAAAGCTTTATTGTTACTAATATAACCTTTTTGAGTAAGGAGATTTTCTTTATCAAATTCATCAGAAGTAACTCCAGTTTCTAAAATTAGAAAACATGTATTATCTTTATGATTGTTGGAAGACATTATTTTTTTTCTTGTATTTACGCCAAAATATAAAATAATGTTGTTTAAATAAATGATTAATTATTAATTAATTTTTGATATATTAATAATATAAAATCATTTTTTAAAAATAATTTACAAAATTCGAAAATGGAAAATGATCAAGAACCACCCAAAAAACAGTTTGTGATTTAATTATTATTAATTATAATTAAAATTAATAATATTAATTTTCAATATGAAACAAATAGTACGTATAATTCATCATTATCATTTTTTTCTTAAATATTCTAATTAAATATCAATTAAAGGTAAAACTGCAATTACCAAAAAACCGAATATTAAAGAAATTAAAAATGATGATACTATTAGAAATATTAAAGATATCAAAATATCTTTAGATTATTTAATGAGTAAAAATAAAGAACAAATTGCTAAATTACAATCATTATTAAATGATTCAACTAAAAAAATTGAAGAATACATAGAAGAAATTGGTAATCTAAAAGAAAAAAATATAATCCTGACTAATAAAAATAAATCTCTAAGAGAAAAAAAAAGAGAAAATGATGATAAAATCATATTGGATTTACAAATACAAGTTGCAGATTTAGAAAAACAAATTGCTGATTTAAACATATTTCATACTATCAGAAATAATGTGATAGAATAGAAAATGAAAAAAATAGTAGATAACATCTATAGCATGGTTTATGATCATATTAATAATATTAACAAAAGTGTTATTAATTATACAAAAAATATTGAAACTTCTAATGATATCAAGGAATATTTTGAATCAATTTTCAATACAAATACTAGTTTATTAGAAAATTTAAATTTAAATTTAGACAGTAATGTTGAAATGTAAATAAATAATTTTATTATATTATTAATTAAAATATTATATCTATTAAATATTATATATAATATTAATTTTCATTCAAATGGATCATCATCTTCTTCATTTTTTTTCTTTCTTTTAAAATAATCAGTAATCTTGGGAATTGAATCATCTGCCTTTCTTTTTAAATTCTCATTTTCTTTAATTTTTTTTCTAGAATTAATATCCAATATATCAATTTCTTTTTTTCTTTTTCTTACTTTCTTATCTAATAAATCTAATCCTTTATCAAGTCTCTTATTTGTATATCTATTACTCATGTCTTCGAGCTATTTCTTTGCTTCCTTTTCAGGAACTCTTATTAAAACTGCTAATATTTATGCAATACTTTTTAAATAATAAAACTTATCTATCCTATCGCCTTTTTCTGAATCAAATAAATGTAATAATTTCATACATTTATATACTCTATCAATACTATATATATATAATTTAAGACATTTAAAACATGGTTTATCAACTTCGATACCTAATATATCCATATATGTGACAAAATTCTTGACCATAGATTTGGACTTATTATCTTCTTGTTTTAATATTGTTTCTTTAGAATTTTCATTCTTATCATCAAAAAATACAAAATCTTAATCTAACTTTTCCCAATCTATCTGATTCTTTCTTCTCTTATCAAAGTTAATTCTTATTAAAGTCTTTTTATTAACTTTATCAAACTTGATCATCTTTCCTTTTTTGTAATTCCATTTTTATCTTTAATAATTTCATGTTGAATTTCGTAAAGAACAATCTTTCCATCTATCAATTCCCAATAACCATTTTTATAACTTTTATACTCAACTAATTCAATAAATATCATCTCATTATCTTCATCACTGTTATTTCTAAGATTTTGTTCAAATAATTCTAAATTCTTTTCGGATTCTTTACTATTTAAATATTTAATAAAATCGTTAACTTTTAAAAAATGATATAAAATTAGTATTTTATTTAATAATGAATATTATAAATTTATAAAGAATTACTTGTTTTTTACTTATGTATTCACTCTAATTATGTTCATCATTCAATCTATTGAAAAAATCCTGATATTGTTTTATATTTACAAAATTTAAACTTTGTAAATATTCTGCATATTTTTTATAATCAAATATTGCATAAAACATTTTCTTCAATATTACACGTGAAATAAGAGTAGAATTTTTCCTAACTAAATCAATACCTTTCACTAACATATTATTGAATTTTTTATCATATGCTAATAATATATGTTCATCAACTTTTTCAATATTTTCATCTATTATTCCTTGTATTATTTCCTTTACACCTAATATCTCTTTAACATGTTTCTCTAAATCTTTCCAGGTATCATCATAATAATATTTTGGCTTTTCAAACATTAATCTAATATATTTCTTTTTCACAAAATATATAGGATCAATAATAACTTTTTCTAATTCCATGACAATTTTTGGTGACCCAATCTCATTAGCTATCTATTCATTTATCTCATTTTGTAATTTTATACCTTCATTAAATGTTAATATAACTATCTCTTCTTGAATATTATATATTACTTTTTGATATTCATCTAATGATAAATTAATATTTAATAATCTATTTTCATATTTTCTAATAATCTCATTAACTATAAAAGATGAAAATTGAAAAAAGATCGAATCAGTATCACTATAATTCAAAATAAATTTTTTCACTTTTACTTCAGACAATTTATCATATTTTTTTTTTTTTTTTTTTTTTTAAAGGTGAGGTTTTGCTCTTATCTTTATTGATAAACTTGTTAAAGAAACCACATGAGGTTGCTTGGAGTTACAAATTTAGATACAAGAATAAAGCTCAGACTATAGAAAGAAGAACTAACTAATTTATCTGCAATCTAAACCTACTAGAATAGTTAAAACTTACCTAGATTTGAATGTTTAGAATATAGTTAGTAGAGGTACTGTATTTAATCCACATAGAGGACCAAATGTTAATTTTGCGAAGAGCAAGTCTTTTTGGAGGGCAAAAATTAGAGTTTATATGTTGTTAGTTAGGGAGACTACAAATGCAATTAAATGTAAGTTGTATTCGAGAGTGTAGTAGTAAGTTTCGAGAGATAGAAGAGGAAGTTTGAAAAGTTGAATATTGAGAGATATTGTGTGTATTTTTCCAATTGGATAGGTTTAGGCAGTATGGTTTCCAGGCCTGCTCGTATAGATTGTAGAATAGCTTAAGTAGTAGTTTAATAGTTATATCTGATACTATTTTGTATGAATTAGTGTATAGATTTATAGTATTGATTATAGCTTTAGGGACAAAGCCTTGTAGTGTAGAGAAGATATTAGCTTGGTTGGAAGGAGTATTAGATGAGAATTATAAGCAGGTATATTGGAGAAGTTGTTGTTGGAGTTGATTTATTTCGTAGAGTTGTAAGTCTAATAGAGAAGAGGTAATAACCTGTTCGATAGTTTGTAGTAAGATATGAGAAGCAGGTATAGCATTAGGGCAAGTAATCCAGTGGAAACTGTGTTCATGAGAGTTGCATGAGATGCAGTTATTAGTTGAATATAAGTGGAGGTATAGGTTGTAAAGATTGAAGATAGAAGGGAGTGAGTTTAGGAGGTTTTTTATTCGGAATGACTTTGCTTGACAAGTTTGAAAGTCTGTATAGTTGTAGGTTCGTTTGTGATTATTATTGAGGAAGAGCTATGTAGCATTCCAGTCAATTTGATAAGATATTGGTATGATATGACTCATGTAGTTTTGGGATGACCACATAGCAATAATGTGAGCTTACAGATATTTTTAATAGAGCAGCAAGTTGATTGTTCAATATTGAGATTGTTATATTGGAGGAAGTATGATGGATTGTATAGATTGTCCTGTTTGAATTCCAAATGTTGAGAGATGTATTGTTTTTAGCAAGGGAGTCAGCGAGGTTATTAAAAATATCATCTTGGTGTGCAGAGACTTTGTGAATCATGATATTGAAAGAGAAGGATTTGATTAAATTGAGTAGAGTATGCCAAATAGGCCAGTAGTTATAAGAGTATATCTTGTTAGGTTTAGAAAGTTGTGTAGTAATTTTGGTATATTTTGATATTATAGATTAGGAGTCAGTATAGATATAGATATTGCTATTCCGTAGACAAGTACTGATAGCTGATAAGATTACAATAAGTTCAGCTTTGTAGGAAGAAGACTAATTTTTTATAGGAGCTGAGTAGGTATAGACTATAGAATTGTTTGATGTTTGTACCTAACCAATACTCATAGAGTAGCAGTCAGTAGTAATATTAGATACAGATCTATCAGTGAAGAAAGTAAAGTTGGAAGAGGATTGATTATTATATACGAACTGTTCGAGTTTGTGGAAGGCTGAGTTTGAAGAAAAAATAGTATAGACAGAACTTTGTAAGATTATGATTGAAGGTGGAGGAGGTAAGTTAGTTAGGTTTTTAAAAGCAATAGAGTATAGTAGATCAAGATAGTGAACATTCAGTTTTAGTTTGTCAGATATGTTGTTATATATCTTTCTACCAAGAAACTTAGTAGAGAGAGTAGCAGAGATATTGAAGGTACAGTAGTTTGCAATGTATAAGGAGTTTAGATTACAACTAGAACATAAATAGCAAGAGATTGAAGAAGTGAAGTAGAGAGTAGTCGTAGATAGATCAATATTTGTTTGCTAGTGTGTTATAGAAATAGTATTAGTAGAGTGGTTAAAGCAATATACTTTTTCTATAATGATATTATTATCATCATATGTGAGGAGCCAGGGGGATAGTTTGTTTGAGAAGTGACCAGTAGAGAGAAAAAGAGTATTAATATCTGAAAGTGTTATTTGATTTAAGATTGTTCAAATTGAAGAGTCAGTAAGAATAGTATTTTCAAGTATAGAAAACCATTTTGGTTTTCTGCCAGTAGGAAAGTATTTGATATGTGTAGAGATATAAATCCAGTCAAGGAGTGTTGTATTATCAGAAGATGTGAGCTGTTCGAGAAACATAATTTTTTTAGTATGTAGTTGTTGTTTAAAGGAGATGTATTAGGGGTGATTGTTGAAGAAGTTTTTAATTAGTATGTAAGAGTAGTTGAGAGTATATGGACAAAAGAGGTTTGAATCTATGTGAATAGTCATGTTAAGGTGTAGAAGTAGTTGGATAACCTTAAATGTAGTAGTATTTTTGTTTTTGCTATCAATTAGTGAGTTAGGATAATGAAGTATATTAGTAGGTAACCAAAGGTTGTTTTGTAGTTATTGAAGTCGAATATGAGTACTGATTTCAAGAAGTTGATAATTGCTGATTCTTTGTAAAAGAGATGTTATATGGTATTAGAGTTGGATATCTCAGATATTTTTAATACCATAGATATTGTGGTTGAGCATAGTGCTATTTGGTGTAGCTATAGAAAGTTTGGCCTTGTGTTTTGCAATAGTTAGATATTTAGTAAGAAATTTGTTGCAAGTAGTTTGAGAGAGTATAGTGTTATGAATTCTGTATTCTAGAGTTGGTATAATAACAGTGTTAATCATATAGGATGCCTGTTTATTAGTGATTTTTTTCTTTTTTAATGTATTGCAGAAGTTGGTAACCTCATTAGAGATTGGTTTAGTTTGAAATGAATAGTTACAGATGATGGAAAACCAATATCTGAGGAATTTGAATAGGGTATTTTTAAGTTATGTATGAATTTGAGAGTTCATGTAAGTTATAGAAGTGGTTAGTAGGGAGTTGGAGATTAGAGTAGATTTGTGTGAGTTGATAGTTATGTTTGCCATTTAGTAAAATGAGCTAGCAGTTTGTATAATCTGTTCAAGTTAGTTTTTGGAGTCAGTAATCTAGAGAGTGTCATCCATATAAGCAAGAACAGAGGTATTAGTCTGGATGTTTTGAGAAGAGAAGGGAGATATTGTGAGAGGATAGGAGGTAGAAATAGTATATCTGGAATATGATGATGAGATTTGGTTGATGAGTAGGTTATAGTAAATTCTCCAGAAGAGTGGAGTAATAGTTTTGCCTTGATCAATTTATTATAGACAGTATATGGTAAAGTTAGGCCGAAGTTAGTAATAATCTGATTATTACAGTTAGAGAAAAGATTAGAAAGTATGTTAATGAGTTGAGTTAGCATTTAGATTCTAAGCAGAGATTTAAGGAAGAGATCAGAATTGATAGAGTTATATGCCTTGCTCATATTCTGAGATAGGATCCAAAAAGGTTTTTTGTGAACAGAGGTATCTTCAATAAAATTGCTAAGGATATGTATTGGGGTATTAGTGCTGTTACCAGAGAGGGCAATATAATTGTGAGGATTAAGAATGGAGTAAGTAGAGAAAACTTTGTTTAAGTGATTTGTTAGAATTTTGGTGTAGAGTTTTTTGATATGTTCTACCAGGCTGATATATCTGATATTATTTAAGTTGCTGTCAAAGATTAGTTTTTTGGAGATAAAGTATAAAAATAATTTTTTTATATAGAGAAGTATAAATAGCTTTTAATAATAATTTTAAAATAAAAAGTTTATTTGTTTAAAAAATAGCTATTTTTAATTATATTGTAAATAGAGTTTTATCTAATAAGTTAATTAAAATAAGTTTACAAAAAATTAATATAATATGCATTATATTTTTTTTCAAATAGTTTAAGATATTAGAGTATTGTATAAATAAAAAATTAAGTTCTCAAATCTTAATTGTTTGAGTAAAATAAAATTTTTTTTAAAAAAAAAGGTTTTGTAGAGTTCATACTAATATATTATAAATATCATCTTTTATTTTATTTAGAGCTAATATAGCAGCCAAATTAAGAACATTTTTAAAGCACTAAAATCTAAGATATTTAGTCCTATTCTAAATTTTCTTCTTCTTTTACTTTATTAATAATTCACAAATAAAGATATTATTATTTGAAATATTATCTAAAGTAATAGCAAAAAACTTCTAAAAAAAAAAGTTAGAACATTTTTTATATAAAATTAATTTATTTTATACTGAGTTTAGTATAAAACAAATTTATTTTATATTAGCTTAGCATAAAGCTAAATTTATTAATATTAAGTTTTAGTATAAAATAAATTTAGCTTTATACTAAAGATTAATATAAAGCTATATTTATATTACTATATACTAAACTTAATATTAAATAAATTTAGCTTTATACTAAACTAGTATAAATAAATTTGTTTTATACTAAGCTTAGTATAAAGCCAAATTTATAAATATCTTTAATATAATTTTATAATCTTTTAATACTTTAAAAAATCTATTAGAAATATTAGTTTTATCATACTTTTTACTTAATTATCTAAAGTAAATTACTATTTTTTGAAGAGTCAATTGTTATTTATATAATAAACTATAGCAAAAATAAAAGCTTTATTGTTAAAGGATATCCAGAAGTCTAATATAAAAAAATTTCTAGAATTTATAATAGAGAAGTATATCTATAGTACTATAAATATTATTGAATAATAAAAATAAAATCACTTTAATTAAATAAAAATAACAAATAAATAAACTTAAATTACTTGAATACTTCAAAATAATACTCAAATTAAATTTAATGTATTTATTCTATTTGTTCTGAATTTAACTAGAACAAAACTCTCAGTATTTATATACCTATTTCTAATACTTCTAAATAATTACAAAATCTATTTATACTTAAACTATCTCTCTACAATTCAAATACTCAACTATAACTTATCCTATGACTACTTTACTCAAACTAAAACTAACAACTAAAATATTATCCATATACTTAACTATCTAATCAAAAAGAAAAATATTCAATACATTATTTATAAAACCAAATTATATTTCAAAAACTCTTTCATAATATAGCTAACTTTCTAGCTAAATATAGTACTAACAAACCAGAAATTTAACTCAATATTGAATACTTCTACTTTTCTATCTTCTTCTTATGAAAACATATACTTCTACTATTCAAAATTCATAAATTCTACACAAAAATTCTTTTAATTCAATCTTTTAACAAAATTACTTAACTAAAAACTTTCTAAAATCTCAAACTCTTCCAATTTACTAATATAATAAACTTCTAAACAATAATCCTAAACTATATTCATTTAGAAATAAATATTATTAAACAACTTACTAATAATAGCAAATCTAAATATCTAATATTTAAATCTATATCTTATCTCAAATTGCTCCTTTTGTAACTAATATAAAAATACTGAATATTTACTTTCATGTATACTTTACTCAATTAATTTTTATAATATATTATTAATCCAAATAACTGATAACTTAAATAATCTTAATTTAACTAATACTATATCTCAAATAATTTTACAGTTTATCCTTTAAACTTCTAGTTTACAAAATTTAACAAAAAATCTTCTACTTTTTATCTAAGGAATTATCTTAATGAATTGCTTTAAACAAATTAACTTTCTGCTTAAAAAATTAACTAATAACCTTTTTATATAACTCTTTAACTCTCTTCTCATCTGGTTTCAGGATAAGAATTAGAATACTAGAAATCTAATATATTATAAATAGTAATCTGCTCATAAAATTTCTAAAAGCAACAAAACAAACTTAAAAACTATTCATCTTCTACAAACCTCAAATTCACTAAACACTACTTACAATCTTAAAATAGATAACTTTATTCAAAAATTTTTACTTCAAAACTTTTCTATATATAACTATATCTTCTAATTACTTTCTATAATTTACCTAGAAGTCTTTTTTAACTTCTACTATAGTTAATAGTAACTTAGATTTAAATTAGCTGCAAATAAAAAATAAAGATGTAATATCATATTAGATAACTAACTTAGCTTTAGTAATAGTAATAAATTATAGAAACTTATATTAGCTTCATATATATATTATTTTGATATACAAATATACTAATCTCTCTTCTATTTAATATTATTATTCAATAAAAAAAAATAAAAAAATAAATTTAAATAAATAACTTTTTTTTTTTTTATAATTCCATAGTAGAAACTTTATTATAAAAGAAAATAGATATTCAAAATTTAAAGATTTTTATCTATATTTGTATTATATAAAACTAAACTAATAGTTATTTTAAGATCACCTAATGTGATATTATACCTCTTATTCTCTATTATATATTATATTTAAGGGACTTGTTATTCATACCCTCTAAATTTGTTATTCATACTCCTATTAAAAATAAAAAATTTTAAAATTTGAGTGAAGATATCTTAACAACCACTTGATCAAATTCGATAAACATTTTTTTATTTGAATTCTATGAATTTATAAAATTCAAATAAAAAAAAGATCATCAAATTTAGTCAGGTAGATATCAAGATATTTTCACTTAAAGTTTTAAAAAAACTTTGGTACAGCTTTTATTTTAACAGATATTTTGATTTTTCTCAAACTTTAAGCAAAGATATCTTGACAACTACCTAACTAAATTTGACAAATTTTTTTATTTGAATTCTATATATTCATAAAATTCAAATAAAAAAAAGTTTATCAAATTTGGTTAGGTAGTTGTTAAGATATCTTTGCTCAAAGTTTGAAAAAAATCAAAATGTCTCAAAATAAAAGCTATACCAAAGTTTTTTTTAAACTTTTAGTGAAGATATCTTGACAACTACCTGACCAAATTCAATGAACCTTTTTTTATTTGAATTTTATAAATTCATAAAATTCAAATAAAAAAGAGTTTGTTGAATTTAGTTAGATAGTTGTCAAGATATTTTTTCTTAAAGTTTGAGAAAAATCAAAAAGTCTGTTAAAATAAAAGCTGTACCAAAGTTTTTTTAAATTTTGAGTGAAGATATCTTGACAACTACCTGACCAAATTCAATAAACTTTTTTTTATTTGAATTTTATGAATTTATAAAATTAAATAAAAAAAAGTTTGTTGAATTTGTTAGGTAGTTGTTGAGATATTTTTGCTCAAAGTTTTAGAAAAATCAAAATATTTATCAAAATAAAAGTTATGCTAAAGTTTTTTTAGAACTTTGAGTGAAAATATCTCAACAACTACGTGACCAAATTTGATGAACTTTTTTTATTTTAATTCTATAAATTCATAGAATTCAAATAAAAAAAAGTTTATTAAATTTTGTCAAGTGATTATCGAGATATCTTCATTTAAATTTTAAAATTTTTTATTTTTAATAGAGGTATGAATAACAAATTTAGAGAGTATGAATAACAAGTTCTATATTTAATTATTTAAATTAGTTTTTAGCTAGAAAAGGTTAGAGAAAATCTAAAATATTAATTATGATATTATAATATACAAGTTGTTAGAAAAAAGCCTTATAGAAACTATTTTTTAATTTTAAATATAAAGTTTATTGTTTAAGCAGATATTGTATTTGTATTTGATTTGTTAGAGAGTATAAAATAAGAGAGTTTTATATATTTAGTTTTTGTTATAATATTTTAATTAAGTTTCTATTTGTATTGATATAGATATTGAGAAAAACAAAATTAGCAACTAGTAATAGTAATAAACAAATAAGATTTTTAAAGAAAATTTTTTAAAACCCAGTGGAACCTATATGCCAAATTTATGAAATATTTTGAATTTACTTCTTGTAATGTATCAAAACTTATAAATATAGACCTTACCTCAACAATTTTTCTTAAATTAGAAATTTCTAAAAATAGTTACTTTTAATTAATACTCCAAAAATGAATACCTAAAACACTCAACAATTACAACTCCTAACCTTAAATACTCTAAATAAATTCTTAAGTATTTGGAATTAAAACTTACTTGCAACAGATCATAGCTTAGTTCTAATAGGAAATCAAGTTTTTGTAATAAATAAAACTAATATTTTTTTAATAATACAATACTAACAGAAATAGAAACTTCAAACCAGATAATAGAAAATAAATTAGAAATATTTGAAAGTCTCTTTCCTAGTGTAAACCTAGATAAACTCTTATAAACAGAAAAAACAACTATGCTCTTGCATCAAAAAGCTTCGAATGAAGAAACCTCTAATAAATTACTCTTTCAAGAATCAGAATATTTAATACTTTCTAACAATACTCTTACTAAACTCATTGATGATTTGACCACAGAAAAAGATGAAGTTTTTACTCAAATAATCCTTTAGTTAAACTAACCTGAAAAGAAAAACTCAAAGAAATAGTTACTCAATTAAAGATAGAAAATTAAGAAAAACAATAGGACTAATCTATAAAGACTTTAGAAATATACTTTACCTAAAAAAATTATGAGAAAGTATAGCAGATAATAGACAAAAAAAATAAAGAATACCCAAGATACCTTACAGAAATCTTTAGGATCTTGATAAGCTAAAATTGCATAGAAATATACTGAATAAGTTTATAAAATTTTTTAAATATGTGAATAGACAAGCTTTGCTCCACTACTAAAATTACCTTCACTAACCTTGAAGCATTAAGTAATAAAGATTTTACAGAACTTTTAAACACAGTTAGAATTTGCAATGCTCATTTTTAAAGGGAATAGAAATGTTATAAAATAAGTTTTATCTATTTTATTCTTATTATTTTATTATTATTATAAATAGTTAATATCTTGAATATACTTTATTTATCATTACTTTTACAAATAGCTTAATAGTTAAAGATAGATTTAAACTATACTATTAGATTTAGCTTGATTAGACTTTTTAAATAAACTATATTTCATATTTGTAGAACTCTTAGTTTTAAAGTTATCTTAGGAACAACTGTAGTATAATTTATAGTTCTTATAGTTCTTACAGTTCTTATAGTTCTTACAGTTCTTATAGTTCTTACAGTTCTTATAGTTCTTACAGTTCTTATAGTTTTTATAGTTTTTACAGTTCTTACAGTCCTTACAGTTCTTACAGTTCTTATTACTAGTTGTAAAAAGCTATATAAATCCTCTCTTTTCTCTTTGCTTTAGATTAGGTTTGACCTTTGCAATCTTCTTAATATTAAAATTCTCTTAGCACAGAAACTAATAGATAGTTTTGTATTTTTGATTTTATATCTTTAATAAAGTATAATCTTTGCTCTTTTATTAACTTTGTAACAAACTACTACAGTAAAGTAATATTCTACTTGGACACTATTATGAGCCTCTCTTCTATATCTTATGTTACTTGTATTGTATTAAGAAGGCTAATACTTGTAACAATTATACCAAAACTAGATAGTACAGATAATACTAAACAGAATATCAAAATACTAAAATAGTAAGATATATAAAAATAAACAAATAAGAAGTGTAAACAACAATTACATATTAAAATTTAACATGTAATAGCAACAAAATTGAGAATAGATACCAACTCAAAACCAGACAACTTCTGAGAGTTTTTAATAATAGTATATAGAATTTTCAAATTTTTTACTAAATAAAAGCTAAAAAAGCAATTAATTAAAAAGAAATATAGAATAAAAAAAGAATAACAAAGTTAATATATGAAATTACACAAAAATATAAAAGTAAAATAGCAATAGAAAACAGTAACTCAATTTTAGGTTTAGAAGAATATCTAGACCAAATAGTAGTAAGGCTAATAGGAATCAATTTAGAAATCATCAAAGTTACAAGATACTAGTGAGTAATAATTAAAAGAGCTACAATAACAAAAGGAATAGACAAAGTTATCAATATGTTAGATTATAAAGAATTAATAGAAGAAGAGCTTATTAGTGAAAAGACTGATCTCAAAAAAGTTGTAATAAAAGTAGAATTAAAATCATATGTACTGATTAGTAGTTATAATATACCTAGTATGCTAGTATTAATAGTTAAAGATACTAAAGAGATATTAGTAAACAAATCTAAAAAAGTATTAACCAAAGAGATAGAAAATATAAGAGTAATCACAAATACAGATATGAAAGCAGATAATAACAGTGAAACAAGTAAAGAGCTCTAACTTAAAGATAAGACAAATAAAGAAGAATATAAAAATAGTATACTAGAAGAAAATATCTGAGTACTAAAGAAAGATAACTACAAAAACAAAAAGGATATAACTACAAAAGTAGTAGCAATAAATGTTTCTGGAGATAGTACAGAATATAGAATCAAATTATTAAAATAGCTTCTTAGAAATAATATGTATATAAAAGATATCTCAGAAAGTTTACTAAAGGAAATCAATAGTATATAAGTATTTTTAATTACAAGAAAGGATTTGAAGAAGCTCAAATTAGATTAGAAAATCCTAAAGAATAATATGAGAAGCTCAAACTAATATGAAAAATAATTAAGAAACTAACTAGCAAAGAAGCTACTCAAGATAAGATAGCAATCAAATTTAAGGAAAATAATAATAAAATTGAAAGAGAAAGACGTGTGCAAAAAAAGCTAAAAGAAGTTTTTGAGCAAAGGAAAAAGAAATTTTATGTAGTTACTACTAAAAGTTTTCTGAAAACAGAGCTTAAAATAGACAAAAAGAAAAAACTAATAAAATTGATAATCCATTAAGTAACAACAACCAACTTATAGTATAGAATCTTCTAAACTAGGCTAAAAAAATTCAAGTTTTTGAATCAGTATGCTACATAGGAAGAGTTGCTCATATTAAAATAATAAGAGAACTATCAAACAGAACTAGAGCTGAAGTCAGCTTTGTACTAGGCTTAGCAAATATGAAAGAGCTTAATAATTCTTAGTATATACCTTTTATAAGCAAATATTTAGTGAGAATTATTACAAGAATTTATAATTTATAGAAGCTCAAAGAATATAATAAGTTTACAAGAAAAATAACTGACTTATCAGAAGATATGAGCAAAATCTTTCTTTGGAGATAAGTTAATGCACAGGAGCTAAAGCTTTACATATCTTCAAGAATAATAATGATAATAATATGAGAAGTACAACAGTTTATTTCTTGAATAAAAAGGATATAATTAATTGTTCAAGATTTACAATTGTTTATAACAATAATAAGCTTAAATAGAGTATCCCTTAATCTGTAGGCTATTCCAGGCAAATTTGCCTGGAAAATTTATGTAACAATACCTATGATCTATATTTTT
>CAJVPM010000303.1:0-19336 GCA_910592325.1 Scutellospora calospora | reverse complement strand
CTTTTTTTTGCTAAAATATATTGGTTAATATTACAGTCTCAGATATTATTACATCAGACTGGTACAGATAAAAAAAATCAAAATATTAATATAATATAAACTTTTATACCAGGTATATCAGTCGATTACTCGAGTAACCTGCGAGTTCATTCATCAGATAACCCAAGTAGTATTTTTTTAATCAGGTACAAATACTAGCTTTGCTTATTATTGTACACCACTGTCTCCGAAGATTATAAAAGCTAAATATGTTTAAAAGAGAACCAGGTTACATGACTGTGAAGGTCTCGATTTAGTTATGACTTCGTTATGACTTCACAAAACCATAGTAGGTTAAACTAGATTTGCCTATAGACATATCAATTAGATAACAATGTAGCAAATTACAGGAATATTTTATTTTAATACATATTTGATTCTTTATTAGGCCATTTATATACAGTATCACAATAAAATCTAAAGGATTACTTTTCGCATAAAATTCCTCTGTTTGTATACAGTATATAATTTGATACTATTAATTATAGTACAATAATTATATAATTAAAATTCTCTGAGATCAAGAATGATAAAACTAACAAGGAGATATAGTAAGAAAACTTAAATATACAGTATAAAAATTTTAATTAGTCTATTAATCAGTTTAGTCTGAATATGATTGGTCTTAAATTAGTCCTGAACTCAGTCTGGTCTAATTTTTTAAAAAACCATCAGGTCTTTGAACTAAGACGAACTAGACGAACTAATTAACAGCCCTAATGTAGCCCTTATTCAATAAAGCTTTATTAGGATGTACATGCATATGTATATACTGTAACATTGAGAATAAGCACATACTAAGACTACAGAAATACAACTTGGAATATATATATGATTTAATTAGTACTACCATTTTAAGGATATTGATTTAAAACTTGAAATATTCTCATACTAATTCTGTACTATCATTACTGCTATGTATTATCTTTAAATTTATTTAGTTATATTAATATATGTCATGCATCAGATTAATATAAATAAGGAGTTCCTTTAAAGTTAGTATGGGAGTTTATGTTAGTTATTAGAAGTATACAGTAATTTCAGATATTAATTTTATATACAACATATATTTATTAAATGCTCTTTTATCAAGAGTTAAATATTTATAATTAAGAACACAATTCAATATTAATAATAGTGAAGATTAAGGAAGTAGTACTGTATCTTTGAATATTTGTAGGTCTAAAATTTCATGATGCTTACAAATTATTTTTATATATTTCTAGTTATAGCGTAATTGCATTGTGAGCTTCTTTATAAATAGTATCTTGACAATTTCAATATCCTCATCAGCAAAATAAATATCTGATTATTTCATTGAGTTCAATATATGCATAAATGACATAATCTTTATAAAAAAAAAAAAAAAACTAGTTTCATAAAAAAAAAGTCTTATCGTTATCAGAAAAAAAAAGGAAATTCATTAAATTTGTTTTCATAAAAAATGAAAGAAATCTATTTGTATATTGGGTTATATTGACATCTTTATTTGAGTAAAATATAAGTATAGTACAGTAGTTTATAAAATCAGCTTAATTCATGCTATATTAAAAACTATAATTTTATCTTCAAAATTTTTTATTTTAAAATAGCTTTACTATATCTAAAATGGTATCAGACTCTAAAATTTCAAAAACATAATCCCAAATAACTAATAGTATTCGCAAAGAAATTTGTGATTTTATTGATAAAAACCCAAATAAAAATCAAACAGAAGTTGCTAACTTTTTTAATGAAAAATATGAGCTAACTCTTGACCGCACTACTATATCAAAAACCTATAAAAAAAAAGAATTATGGAATACTGTGAATGATAAGGAATCCTCTTTTGATATGTATTGTCATAGAGAAGTCAAATATCCAAATATTGAAAATGCTATAGAAATATGGGTACAACAAGCAGTAGCAAAAGGTTTGCCACTTTCAGATCAACTATTAAAAGAAAAAGGTATGGAGTTTGCTTAGGCATTTAATATTGATAAAAATGACCTTAATTTCTCAAATAGATAGGTTCAAAAGTTTAAAATTCGTAAAAATCTTTGAAAATATCATATTCATGATGAGGCTGCAAGTGCATATATATATAATTTGTCAGAAGAAAGACATAAACTTCAAGAAATATTATCTGAATATAAACTTGAGAATATATATAATGCAGATGAAACTGGGTTGTTTTATCGAATGGCTCCAAATCAAACATTATCAACGACACCTGTTTCAGGTAAAAAAAAGGTATTTTGAATATTAAATTGATTACCTACTCTTACCCTAACATAAACTTCTACCTTAACTCTAAAGATACCTTGTATTTAAATTATTTAAAGTTATGTATTTTTTTTTTTTAAATATAGAATAAAACTCGTATAACAATTTTGTTTGGAACAAATGCAACAGGAACTCATAAATTAAAACCTTTAGTTATTGGAAAATCTCCAAAACCTCAATACTTCAAAAATATTAATTTGAATACTTTACTAGTAATATATTTTGCAAATAGTAAAGCTTAGATACGATCTGATATTTTTGAAAAGTGGCTTCGATATTTAGATCAAGAGTTTTGTATTGAAGATCGCAAAGTTATTTTATTAATTGATAATACAACATCTCATTTTGATCCTAACGAAGATATAGTTAAAGGTCCAAATGATGCATTAAATGAAGTAGAGACTAATAGTTTATCTGAAAATGAAATTATTGAGTAACCAATACAAACAAATAAATGTAGAAGATCACGTAAATCAGCTTAACCAAAAAAATTAAAAAAATCAAAAAAATCTGTAAAAAAAAATTTATCATCTTTAAATCTTACAAATATTAAAGTTGTTTTTATCTCTCCGAATATGACAGCACACTTACAGCCAATGGATACTAGCATTATTGCTGCATTCAAAGCTAAATACAAGCATTTATATTGCTGTCATGTACTTTATCAATTTGATAAAAGTGAAGATTTAGATAAGTAAATATTATAATAATATTATTATATAAAAGATAATACTAAGAGAAAATCAAATTTTCTCTTAAATTTATAACTGATTAGATCTATTATATAAGATTTTATTAAGAATTAAGTCTAATAAATTATAAATTTAAAAGTTTAAAATCTAATTTTATCTTAGTATTACTTATATATTATATACTATAGTTCAATTTAAATCATTTATTTTAAATTTAGAAATAAGATAACTCTTAAAGATGCAATTAAATATGTTGCTTCTGCCTAGGAAGATATTCATGAATTAACAATTAAGAATTGTTGGAAAAAAACAGGAATTTTACCTAGCGTAGTAGATAATATTGATATATTGTTAGATGTTGAAGAGGAAGTTTATAATTATGATGATAACAATAATCTTTTCTCAATACTACAAAATTGGTCTAATGAAACTACTGATAAATTTGTAACAGCTTTAGCTGATAATTTATTCAAGTATTTAGATAGTTTTAATACTACTATTCCAACAGAAGAAGATCTAACTGATGATCAAATTGTTCAACTTGTTTTAGAAAAAGAAAAGAATCATAGTGAAAGTGATAATTCAGAATTTGAAACTCCTCTTATTTCTGTTAAAAAAAGATATGATGCTCTTAAAACATAGATTGAATTCTTTGAACAGCAGAATTATAAAAATTTTGATGTTGAAGATTTGAAAATATTTTATAAATATAGTAATATAACATATTGTATGTATGAAGGCTCAAAAAAACAAACAAAAATTCAAACCTTTTTTAATCAGATATGCTATTATAGTTATTTTATTACTGTACTACTGTATTTATCATAATATTAGAATTGTTTTAATATTAGGGTGTTCAGAAATCTATAATAGCAGAATCAGAATTTGTGCAAAATTCTGCTTCTTGCTTGCTTTCAGAATAAAGCCTATTTGTAGATATGTTTAAAATTAGATTTCTGTTTTTTTTTATATGTCATTACAGAAGCAGCAAATTTAACAAAATTATACTATAGCACAGTTTTTAGTTATAATTAAAGGTTTTTTATTTTATACGTAGCTTTATTTTTATGCTAAATAAAAAAAAGTAGGTTTCTCTCATATTTGCTAAAATTTATGTAGCTAATATTCGTATTCAGCAAATATTAAAAGCAATTATTTAGTAAATATTTGCTTGTTTGATTAATTTGAATATTATTTGAACAAGGAATTAGTAAGTATCAGAGGAATATTCATTAACAAATTGGTATTAGAAATAGTGTAGACAATGATTAATATGTTATATATACAAGAGTATAATCTATATTACAGCTTTGTATAATTATTTGCATGTATTCTTAAAAAATAAATAAATTTGTTTTAACTTATCATTTTAATAACAGATATAAACATAGTTTAAAGTAATAATAGTGAAGGTTAAAGTATAGTAATATACAAGTGATGTAATAGTAAAATTAATATAAGAGGCAAATTCAAATAAAGAAAACAACTAACTTCTTTTTTGCATATTTTTAAAAATTGTTTTCGCTTTTGTTGTAAAACTCTTTGAAACAATCTTCTATCCTTTTAATATCAGATCTTTTAATTCGAAGTATTTGAGAAATAAGAAGTTCAGTATATAACTTACTTGTGTAGTAATGAACAATAGAATACTATACTAATGAAAGAATGTTGTTACAATTAAATTATTAGATATATGATTTTTAGAGATTCTAATTTATTCAATACGAGAGTGTATTCATTCAAGATTTGTAAGTATGAATATATATATATATCTTAAAATAGATAATTACTCTGAGATTACAGTATATATATTTTTTACTAGTATATAACTTATAAAATTGAATAAATTTTTTGAAAACTTTGACAAAAAGTAATCTCAAATTTTAGAGAATTTGATTGCAATTTTCTCTTTTTAATTATTTTATTATCTCTCTATATAGTCACATATTTCTTTTATAAATAAAGGTGCGACTAAATAGAGGTTTTATTAAAAACCTTTAAACAGTCACATCTTTATATAATCCTGAAATTTTTTAGAACCAAGGGTGTGACTATAGAGAAGTCAAACTATACTTATAAACAGATCTACTGACAATCACTTTAGAAACTTTAGTTCACAGACAATTAATTCACTGACTAAATTTGTAGACAACTTATTGTACTGCTAACTCATTTGACAATAAATTTGTTTCTTATAAAATTGAAATACATGTTGACATACCCTGTAAGTCATTTTGAAATCATGATTTGACATATCGATATGTCTTTGTCTTGTAACTGGTCTTATGAGACATATAAATCATATGATCAAACTTGGCTTTCAAGAGAAACTCATATTTTTATTAACGAGTATGATACTGACTAAAAAAATAAAATTTTAATAGCATTAAGATCTATATGTTTAGTGACCATCCTTACACCATGGACTATAAGACATTGTTGGAATTCTTGTCTATTTACTTTGTTTCAGAAATCACATAACTTTCAATCGTTTTGTTTTGTAATTGCATCAAATTTGTTCGAAATAAGTTTGAATACTACAACTATAAATTTCATTTTTGATACTCTCTATGTTTTCAACTTTAACTACTGTTACTGTAAACATATAAAGAACCCAACATTTGACTTCAGATTTTATGTGTATTTGTAAAAGTATCATATTATTAGTTCACAATAGTGAATTTGGCATATAAATTTAAAATGACGTATAGTTAAAATCAACGTGGATTGATATATAAAATATATTCCTCTAATTTTATAACTGTAAAATGAATTGTCTGTGAAATAAAATGAACCTTTCAGTTTTATGTAAAATTAATTGTCTATAAAATGAGTAACTAGAAACTGAATTTAGAAATTATTAATACTTTAGGGTGTAGGCTTATATATCTACCTAAAATTTTAATACGTTCACTGACAAACAAAAACTGATAAATAACAAGATAATTTTTATGTTTGTTTCAAAACTAAATGATTGTTTTTTTATGCTAGTGTATTTTGGGTTGTAAGAATTAACGTGACTATGTGTCAATGAAATGGATAACTTAATTATTAGAAAATAATATTGTTAGTAAAGAAGTAAGTATTGTAACGAATATATTTTAGTTCCCTTATATTATCTGTTTAATTATTTTTTTTTATTTTATATTATATTATTTTTTTTTTCTTATAGGCTGTGGCATCCTTCCTTTGAGGTACTTTTAGGTACTCCTTCTAGAAGTCTGAAAGTAAAGAGGTCAAAGGTCACTATAGCAGATCGCACTTAGATACCATAATGGCAACTGAGTGAGTTAATACTTAGCAATAGTCACTAGATAGTAATATATACTAGATAGAAATGTTTTAGTTATAGATTAAAATTATTGATTAAATAAAGTATTAGCATGATTGCTGAAAAAAAAAAAAAAATTATTTTATTTTTTTTATATTTATTATTTCATATTTTTATATTTTTATTTGTAAATATTATTCTATATACGTTTATATTCAAAATGCATTTATGGGGAAATTCAAAGAGTTTTACAAAAAAGGAAATACATTATGATATAGTGGCTTAACTGGTTGTTGATTAGTTAATTCATGTATGTGCCAAAATTTAAACGTATACATGAAATGTAAGGTGCAGATGTTGGGGAAATTATGGAAGCGCTAAGTAAATAGTATTACTTGTAAGAAAATATGTACTTGTTAAAATTATAGCGAAAACAACCTGTAAAATCAAAATGTATTTAAGTAGTTCAAATTCAATAAAGTAATAGTATGTTCTATATGCCTAACATCCCCTAATAATAGTGTAAAATAAAATAAAAATACTTATTTGAATTTTGTAAAGTAAAGAACTTTCTTCATTAAATCTGACTTTAAATTTAATTCTCTATTCGAGACTCAATTCAGTATACTGAATTGACTTGTAAATTCAAATTAGATTATTAAGACTCGGACCCTGATCGATTACTGGAAAGTCATATGACTAGTTCGAAAGACGACCCAAAAAGAAAATTTAAAGAATTATTAGTGATATATTACATATATCTCCCTCGCCCTTGATATCACTAAACAGATTGATTACACTCCCTCATATTTATAAAGAATAATAAATTTACCTCTATCCGTAAACTATTGGAGTTAAATTGGCCCTTGATTTATACATTTTATTTATAAAAGTATTTCGCTCTTCTAAATTCATTAGTTACAATTAGTGCTGATTGTGTGGATACACGAGACACCTATTGAATAAATTTTAAAGATTAATACAAACCAAATCTTAAAAATAATTCAAACTCCATTTTTTTTTTTTTAAGAATAAACTGATGGCTCAACGACTAAACCAGCCAAACCAACCCAACCAACCTAATGCGATCGATAATTTAGCTGCTCAAATCAGACTACTTATTCAACAAATACAAGTAGCGCTCGCCTCTTAAGTAAATATCTCCAATTGAGAGTTAAATTTAGTCCACTATCCCAATTATATTGGTGGCAACCAAGACCCAATGACTTGGCTAGATGAAGTGGAAAAAGCTTTTGCAGCAAACCTCATAGATAATGATCGTCATATTCTCGTAATTGTTCTTCACCTCAAAGGACCTGCTGCTACTTGGTGGTCGACTAGCCAATGTCAACTCAATCCCATCAACGTATAGAACAATCCTGCTCAACCAAATAGGAGCTTCCGTCCTCGCTTCATTATGCAGTTCCGAACCCCTACTTTAGAAGGGAGATAGTTTGCATAGTTAGCAACTTGGAAATAACAGGTTAATGAAGATATGGATACTTACTATACTGCTATTCAGGAACTTCTTCGCAGAGTTGAATTCAGAGGTCCACAATATTTAGATACCACCAAAGCCCAAATATTCTTAAATGGGTTGAGACCAGAATATATCTTCACAGTTGCTCCATCCACCCTGAACACTTTACAGGCTGCCTACGAACAGGCAAAAGCCTATGAAAGTGCCTGTAAACAAAACTTTCCCTATACCCTAACACCAATCAATGCCCTATATTTACCCAAGTATAATTCCAGTGGTACAGTAAACTCTTTAACCCCACAAACAACCTCTGAATCAGCAATTAAAAAGTTAACTGAAGCTGTTAACAAAATGTTAAATCAAATGCAAGAAAAACGAAGATCACCTGCTTCCAGAAACTCATCTAAACTCGTCTGCTTCAAGTGCGGAAAGCCTGGCTATATTAGTTGAAATTGTTATAGCCAAATGACCCTAAATCCTTTAACAAACACTATCCCGAATTTGAACTCTATTAACCTACCACAACAATTTTTCCAAAACCAAAATTCAACAAACCCTAACTCTAATATAATTAATTATAGAGCTCCCGAGAATAAACAGCAAGAAGCTCTACAAACCCTATTAGCTTTCGTCGCCAGTCTAAATTCTTCTCCTAATCAAGAAAATCAACAAACTTTCATAAGTATTCTGGAAAAAGACATCCCTTTCTTCAATAATTCCTGAAATCGTAAATGCCAATGAGAAAATGACGACCTAGAAATTGCAGAACAAGAGATATTAGAAAATTTATTGGAAAGAGAAAAAGAAGATTCAAATAAAGAAAAAGAAAATACTCCTAAAGAAACTACTCAGAAAGAAAGTAATTTAAAAGAAACCTCAAAGAATCCCTTAAAACCCAGACGTGCCCCTGTAACAAGAAGAAAAGTCTCTGAAGACAAATTACCCCAAATCGCATCACTCATTAATCCTACTCAATTATTGCTGATATCAGAAATAAACCAGCTAACATCTCCATTGGTCAACTAATCTGTGCAGTCCCTTCGATGTGTTCCGATTTGATAAGAAGACTACAGAAAAAGAAAATCTCTATAAGAAGGAAATTAAAAGCAAATATTAATATATGCCTGGAAACAAAATCTACTGCCCTATATTGTGACACAAAAATTCTGAGAGAAACAATTCAATTAATCGTTGATAGTGGTTCGTTCGGAAGTGTTGTCTTGTCTTATTTACTTCACGACCTAGGGATTAAAGTGGAATGCCTCTCTACCATTAACATGGTTAATGTTCATGAAGAGAGTAAAAGGGCATTGGGCGAAATCTCTAATTTTCTGTTTAATGTAGGAGATGCTGAAATTCTAATTGATATTGTAGTTACAGATGCCACTTCATATAACACTATAGTAGGTAATGACTAGCTCTCTAAAGTCTAAGCAAAAATAGACTGAACTGCATCAGAAATGACATTCACCTGGGAAGGAAAAGAGTTTACCATACCTGTCGAATTTAAAAGAATGACTCTGGATCCCCTTGGAAAAGATCATCCTACAAAGATCCGTGATCTCGATGAAGATATAGACGAGGAACTTGATGATATTAAAAGCGAAGAGGAGTTTGAAAATGAAGAGCTGGAAGAAAGAATTTACAGTTATTCTGGAATGGAAGATACCAGAAACTTTGTTCTCAATAATCTAAACGAAACCCAACTTACCTTAAACCTAACTGCTACCGCTATGTCAAACCCCTCAAATTCTCTACATTCCATAATTCCTAATAGTCTAGATAATGAACTACTTCTAATCCTTTTTAGTGAATTCAGTGAGGATGAATGGTATGAATCCCCTAAGGTTCAAAGGAAGATAAGTCCACCACTCGATAACTTTGACTCTGATACCGATGAAAACCTAGATGAAATTAAAAGAAAGGCAAAAAAAACCTCCTACTATAAAATATAATTATGACCTTGTCAGGAATGCTTATCTACAAGAAAATAATGCAAAAAGAGATCCCCGCAGCCATATATCCATAAGTCCTACAAAAAAAAAGAAATATAAACCTATTAATAATATCTTCGACTATTATTATAAAGAGCAAAAAGAAATAATGGATTTTATTCAAATCAGCAAACTTAATAAAAAAGACTATGACCAAATCCAAAAACTTCTTGACGAAAACCTATTACTTTTTGCTTAGAAAAGTTCTATGCTTGGTCATACCAACTTTGTTCAATACTCTATTAACACGAGAGATGTGCTGCCTATCAAGCAAAGGTATTATCAGCCTACTTCTAAAGAAAAAGAAGTCATTAAAAAAGAACTTGCCTAGATGTTACAAGATGGTATTATCTACGTTTCCGAAAGTCTCTGAACGTCATCTGTTGTTTTAGTTCAAAAAGAAGATGGAAAGACTCGGTTTTGTGTTGACTACCAAAAACTGAATACAGTAACTAAAAAAGATAGTTATCCTTTATCTCACATTGACAACTTACTTGACTCTCTAAACAATTCTTCCTGGTATTCATCACTGGACCTTACTAGTAGTTACTAGCAGGTAGGAATTTAAGAATTAGACAAAGAAAAAACTGTGTTCACTATGCCCTTTGAAAACTTTGAATTCAACGTTATACCTTTCGGGCTAGTGAATGCACTAACTACCTTTCAATAGCTTATGGACCATATCTTCAGAAACCTAATAGGGAAATGCATCATAATTTATTTAGATGACATTAATGTATATTCTAAAAATTTCAATGAATATTTAAAACATTTAGAGTTAGTATTTGAATGCCTCCATAAATCCGGATTAAAATTGAAACCTACCAAGTGCTATTTTGCCAAACAAGAATTAAAGTTCCTAGGTCACATCGTAAGCTGAAATGGCATAGCCACTGACCCTAGAAAGATTGAAGCCATAAAAAATTTTTCTATTCCTAAAAATTTACAGCAACTTCGTAGCTTCTTGAGACTAGCTTTATATTATAGGAAGTTTGTTTCTGGATTCACTAATCTCACAGCTCCTCTAAATAATTTGTTGAAAAAGAATGTTAGTTATAGGCAGACCATTGAACAACAAGAAGCTTTTGATAATTTAAAAGAAAAATTAATCTCTACCTCTGTACTTGCCTACTCCGATTTTTCTAAAATATTTATTCTGTTTACCGATGCCTCAGATATAGCCCTTAGTGCTATTCTGACTCAAAACGATGACAGTTATAACAAAAGGGTTATAGCTTATACCAGTTGAAGTCTTATGCATGCTAAAAAAAATTACGCTGTAACTGAAAAGGAGTGTCTTGTAATTGTATAGGCTGTTAGATACTTTTGACCTTATCTTCATGGCAACTGTTTCCTCCTATACACTGATTATTCTGCTCTAAAATCCCTGTTTGCAACTAAGTTACCTCAAAATCATCTTGCCCAATAGATTATGACTCTTATGGAGTATTCTTTTACTATGGTTCATAAACCCAGAAAACACTATTCTAACACTGATAGTTTATCTAGAGTCGAATACGTTGTTTAAAAAAAAAAAAAAAAAAAATATACCTTTAAATCTGGTCAACAAAATTCAGACCAGGTTACCAGTGTCCTAGTAAAAATAAGAACAAATTTATAAGTACTATCGTATATATAAAAAAAAAAAAAAAAAAAAAGGAAGATAGACCCGGAAATTTATTCAATTTACCTCGAATACCTTCGTACATCAATAGTCCCTCCAAATCATACCATAAGGAATCTCAAATATCAAACCCGCTACTATCAAATAATCGAAGAATTATTATATAAGAAAAATCTCTGTGATTCGATATGACCATTTAGAGTCCTAAAGAAAAATGAAGTCAATGCAGTGTTATTCAGTTTCTATGATAACCCTTTCTCTGGACATTTTAATTTTTATTCAACTTACTAATGAATAGCAGCCTGGTATTATTGGCCTCAAATGGGTAATGCTATTAAAGAATATATTCAGACTTGTGACATATGTCAAAAGAAACAAAAACCAAAGACTCGAGAACCGCTATATTCAATAAAAATTGGAAAGCCTTTTGACCGAATCAAAATAGATATTTTCAGACCCCTGCCTATAACTTCTAAAAATAAGAAGTACATTGTTGTTAACACAGAATATCTTATGAAATAGCTAGAGGCTAAAGCCCTTGAATAAGCAAATACCGAGTTCATTACTGAGTTCATCTTCAAAGACTTAATCTGCAGACATAGGAGTCCTAAAGAGCTTTTGTCGGATCAAGGTTCCCATTTCTACAATCGACTTGTTGAGGCACTTTGTAATAAAATAGGAATTAACCACTACACCTCTACAGCTTATCACCTTCAAACTAATGGCTTAGTTGAACAGTTTAACTAGACCCTTTGTAACGTCCTAAACAAATATGCAAATAGATTCAATAAAGATTGGGATGAATTTATAGTACCTGCTCTTTTCGCTTACTGGACCACTAAAAATAGTATTACTGGATATGATCCCTTCTTTTTATTATATGGTCAAACCCCACTCTAACAATAGAAACTACTCTACTAACCTATTCAACCCAATCTAGATCTCAGGAGGTATTAGAACATCAAATTTTATGCCGTATTGAGGGAATAATCGGAGATCTTATCGACGCCCAAATACAAGCTACTATTAAAATAAAGAAAGCACAAGTTAGACAAAAAGAACATTATGAAAAAAGAAACAAAATTGAATCATACAAAATAGGAGACCAGGTTCTTCTATACAAGATAGAACTATAAACCTCTTATAGTACTAAAATGGCTACTTTAAATTCTGAACTATATTATATACACGATGTGCTTTCACATGGGCTATATAAACTAAAGACAATGGAAGGCCAAGTAATCAAAAAGAAATTCTACGGCAACTGACTAATTCAGTATTTCCTTCACCAAGAAAAATCTGGAATGTGGTTGGAGTATATTAACTAACTATAATAAAAAGCATGAAAAATTCTTATCGCGAAAAAAAAAAAAAAAATAAAAAAAAAAAAAAACACGTACATATAATAAGAAGAAAATATAGAAATCCTCGAAATTCCATCGAATATACAAAAAACCATCGCTATTCTCAAAAAACAGATGGAAAAAGCTGAGATTAAAGGTTCCTATATTATATAAGCTAACACCACTATATATACCTTGAATCAACAAACCCAAACTCTATACATCAACACTCCCAAAAGAGAAAGTGACGCCTAAAAGTTACACTATCGAATGCCTGAGTTCCTTAAAGATATTCATCGAGAAGAAACCTCCATGTGTCAGTTGGAAGTTCCTCAAGGAAGAAATTGAGACGATAAAGTCATCTATGTTTGTAGTCGAATTTTAGCTGGAAGGGCCGATCGAATAACTCAACTACCCTATTATTATTCCCTTGGCACCTTACTTGAAAACAAAGCCTGGACTAAAGAGGCAAAAGAAATCATAAAAAGACACTTACCTCATTAGTACTAAGAGATTTTAACTATTGCTCAACGAACCTATCAACTATATACCGCCTGTGGTCCTTCTCACCTTTTCATCACCTACCTTATTACCCTCTATGTACTCCAATGATTATATAAGAAAGATTTTTTAACATTAAAAGCAGAGGCCCAAGCCATAACTAACCAGAAAATGGCTGATGTTCTTAGATTGACCCAATTCGCAAAGGCTCATTGACAAGAGAAGGCATATATAACGAATATATTTTAGTTCCCTTATATTATCTGTTTAATTATTTTTTTTTATTTTATATTATTTTATTTTTTTTATATTTATTATTTTATATTTTTATATTTTATTTGTAAATATTATTCTATATATATTTATATCCAAAATGCATTTACGGGGAAATTCAAAGAGTTTTACAAAAAAGGGAATGCATTATGATATAGTGGCTTAACTGGTTGTTGATTAGTTAATTTGTGTATGAGCTGAAATTTAAACGTATACGTGAAATGTAAGGTGCGGACATTGGGGAAATTATGGAAGCGCTAAGTAAATAGTGTTACCTGTAAAAAAATACGTACTCGTTAAAATTATAGCGAAAACAACCTGTAAAATCAAAATGTATTTAAGTAGTTCGAATTCAATAAAGTAACGGCATGTTCTATATGCCTGACATCCCCTAATAATAGTGTAAAATAAAATAAAAATACTTATCTGAATTTTGTAAAGTAAAGAACTTTCTTCATTAAATCCGACTTTAAATTTAATTCTCCATTCGAGACTCAATTCAGCGTACTGAATTGACTTGTAAATTCGAATTGGATTATTAAGACTCGGACCCTGATCGATTACTGGAAAGTCATATGACTAGTTCGAAAGACAACCCAAAAAGAAAATTTAAAGAATTATTAGTGATATATTACATATATCTCCCTCGCCCTTGATATCATTAAACAGATTGATTACACTCCCCCATATTTATAAAGAATAATAAATTTCCCTCTATCCGTAAACTATTGGGGTTAAATTGGCCCTTGATTTATACATTTTATTTATAAAAGTATTTTGCTCTCCCAAATTCATTAGTTACAGTATGAATACCAACTTTTCATATTTTATAAATTCTCTTCAGAGAAACTTTGTAATCGTGGATAAATTGTATGATAGTTGATTGCTCGAAAAAATTTTATTTGAATTTTATTTTAGCCTATGAACTTTAGGCAAAAGCTATCATGATTTACTAAATACTACTTATCCTAAAAACGTAATACTATAGATAAAATCTAGCATTTTTATATCAAATATTTAATATCATTTTTTTTCCAATTCTTCCAATAGTTTCAACATATTTTCTGGGCCTGAAATTTTGTAGCTAAGTGGACCTGGTTCTTCAATATTTAAAATTTTAATAACACCATCATCAATAAACATTGAAAAACGTAAACCACGTTCACCAGAAAATGGTAAATGTTGTGTAAGGCCCAATGCAGAATGAAATGACATTTCACCGTCACTAAGCATTAAGACTTTAGATTCAACTTTATGAGTGTTTGCCCATTCTCGCAATACGTAGGGATCTAATTATAGAAATATTTGTGAATAATTGTGTAAACAAGAAAAATTATAAAATTATAAAAGAAAAACAAACGAACCATTTACGGCAGTACAAGCGATAGTATTAATGCCTTTATCCTTAAATTTATCAAAATTTTGAACGAATTGTGGAAGGTGTTTAGAACTACATACGGAAGTGAAGGCACCTACAATTATTATATAAACGGCAATATGTCGATATTAATAAAGGATTTAAATGAAAAAAAAGCATTTTTATTATAAGCGTGTCTTAATTTAATATGTTGTTATTCTTTTTATTTTATCAAATTTCATAATTATGTTTTTTCATAAACTTACCAGGGATTCCGAACAATATAACTTTCTTCCCTTTAAAAACTTCATGGGAAGTTATTTTTCTGGGGTTATCTTCATTGTTGTTTAATATTCCAAAGTACAAATCGTCGGGAATTTTATCACCAACTTTTACTTTTGGTTGAGCCATTTTTTAAATAATATATTTTATTCGAATGTTTTAGATTTCTTTACATTTTGTGAAGACAGTATATATATGTAAAGATGTTGAATATAAATTTGTATTAGTAATCATTTATGTGTTATATTTTAATTGTAATCCTAACGCTAAAAAGAAAACTCTATCATTCTATGTATAAACTTGCTAATTATGATATCATACATTACCCGCCTTACAAAAAATTCAGCGTTTACTTTTTAATTAATACATATTTGTGTAATTAAACATATTCAAGAAAGCACCATCTAATCTCTCGCGTGTGAAATAGATTTTCCAATTAATAAATATAATTCAATGAATAATTTAACAAATATAATAACGATGACCATTACTATCGGACTAGCCAGTTTTACCTCTGATAGTAAATAAGTGGTACCAGTTTTTATGTGAATAGAAACAAAATTTTTTACTATCGCTATCGCTATTTAAATATTTCATTTAGAGATCGTTCGTTCTCTTAGTAAACTGTGTACAAAGTCACGGGATATCATTGCTGACTAAAAAATTTCGGTATATGCAGTTTGCAGAAATCTGATTGAACCCAAAACACATATAAAGGGCAAAAAAAAAAAAAAGATGCAATTTACGTAACAAGATGCTTCGATTCGGCAGCAAAACTTTTATCAAAAATGTAAATTCTTATTTTAAAATATTATTATTATATTCTACACCTTTTTTTCTTATTTAATTGTATATTATTATTATTATTATTTTATAGATTTCTCGAGGTTATTCTACAGCAGTAAATAGCATTAATGTAAATAATTATTTTTCGATCAATCGATTAGGCCATATAAAATTAATTTTTTTGGTTCTCATAACATAAAATTTTTTAAAATAATAGCCCGCCACCCGGCTTTTAATTTTATTTTTAAAAAATTATATATATAAATTTTTTCTTTTATTTAAAAAAAAATGACTACCCGGATAGTAAATATACTTAAAATTTTTTTCTTAGGTTTAGTAAAATTTGACCCGGTCGGGTTATGAGAACCAAAAAATTAACTTTGCTTAGCTTTATATATAAAATTTAGCAAAAATTTTTTAATAACTGATAAGTTTAATAAAAGATAGCTTTATTAACAAACTTTTAAAATATTAGCAAAATTTTTTATTTTATTATATGAAAATGAAAATTATACATTACACCTAATTCTGCAAATTTATTAGTTAATTTAAATGGTAAGTCTAAAGAAATTATACTCTAAATAGTAGTATGTATAAAATATATTCTATTTGATCAAATCTCTTTAAACAAAAATTGTTTAAAAAAACAGTCTAAAAATTTAATTACCATGGAAAATAGGCGTTCCCAAAATAAATTAGGCTAAATAGAATTACATAAAAAAATATATAACTAACAATACTAAATTAATAATAAAAACATTAAAAAACATTAAAATGTTTATATACAATATATAATACCATACTAAATCACATAATCGTATAAATTTAATACTGATTCTTTTGCCTTAGTATTTTTTCGAGTTTTGCCAGCAAGTATAGTTTCGATGTCGTTTGAAATTGTATCCAAAATTGAAGTATGTGTTAAAGGTGCTTTTGTAAGAGAATAGAAAGCGTTTACCAAAACAATTGTATCTTATATCTCGGCTATCCTTTTACTCACATCGAAACCCTATGATTACTGAAGGCAGTCAAAATAGGTACAAGTCTTACGTTCATGACCAGTCGACCTTCTGTGTTCCAGCTTAGCCATATCTTTACTATCGAGATAAACACGAACCTTCCCTTCATAACCAGTCGACCTTCCGTGTTCAAGCTTGGCTATATCTCGATTGCCTTCTCTTCCTTTTAAGAGAATATGGTTCGAGAAACAACTTCTTAGCCGTCAAGATAATTACTGATCGTTCGTTAGTTATTAATAAATATTGAGAGATTAACTATATCAACTTCAAGGGTAAAAGTCAATAATAAAAATTTGATTTTACTTCTAAAATCGGTTTAGTCAATTTTTTAATTTCGGTCAGAATCACTAAAGGGTGATTGGAGCTATTGGAGCAAAGGCAATTCCCGTAATCTTATCTGCCCTTTTAGTGTCTAACAGAATGGAATCTTAATTGCTATACGGAATGAGAGATATTATTGTATCGATAATTTAATAAAAAATTTTATAGTACTGTATTTTATAAAATTTTTTAAAAAAAGCTGGTCGGGGTCTGATTCAAAATTTCATGTTATGAGAACCAATTAATTAAGCCTTAAATTAATTAAAAGTATAACTAAATTAGTTGTATTAATAAATTTTTGTCCTAAATTTTTGACTTATATCAATTTAAAATCAATCATGGAATTGGCAATTCAGTTTTGCGAATTACTGCAACCGAATCGCCCAGTTTTATTTAAATTTGGTTAAAAACTGGGTCTGATTTTGTGTAGGAGATTAAAACCAAATTAAACCGGTTTCAGTCTTTAACACGCGTTACTTAAGTCCACGGAGTAGCTTCACCATTTTGAAAATATTATCTTGTACATATTTTCTCTTGTCGCTAACTATTCATAAAACCCAGAATATTGATTATTCCCGTCATATTGTATGTTTGTATATAAGTTAGTCACTATGAAATTCTTAAGAATATTCTGGCAGAGGGATACAGAGCAGAGATGGTAAATGACTTGAAATGACCCAAATGACTCAAATGACAAATGACTAGTCATTGGTCATTTCAAAACACAAATGACCTAAGAAGGTCATTTAACTTCTGTTAATTGATAATCTAATGCTGTTTAGCCAATAAAAATTGATTATTAATTTTTATAAAATATGACCGATAATAATGGCTACATATAAAAGTCAAAAATTTATTAAGCTAATCGATAATTTCGTCTTAGGTAAAGTTGTTCAGGAGAACAATTGCATATAATCTGTAAAATTTTGACTTTTATATGTAGCTACTATTATCAATAGTGAAATAATATCGTTTGATAATTTTTTATATTAGATATCTGACCAATAAAATACTTCATATGTAAATGACCTAAATGACCTAATGACTCAAATAACCTGGTCATTATTTGATGACTAGAGGTCATTTAAATTTTGATCAAATGACCAGGTCATTTACCATCCCTGCTACTAGGGGACAGGTCAATTATCACTTCGGGGGGTACAGTAATCATGGATTAATTGATGGGCTTCGTGAAGATAACTCTACTATGCCACTTAGTAGAGTATTGGAGGGTAGGGTAATTAAGGAAAGTATAGGTTAGGTAGTAGGATTTATCTAATAAAGAGCTCAAGTTTTTATATGCAAACTATCAAGAGTTATCTTTTATTATGAGCAAATATGTTTTCATTATATACAATTTACATTAATATATTTTATATAACTCTTTTTCTACTTATAATACTTAAATATATCTTAATACTTTAACATCCTAATGTATCAAAATCAATAAAACTCACTAATTCCTCATATCTTCTTTTCTTCCTTAATCTCTTTTTTCTATTAAAATTCTTATAACTCTTTTATTACATAAAGGAGTTTTAGCTTTTTTATTTTTGAGCAACTTATTAATAGTTAGAGATTTGCATACTTCTATGCAAATACTGTAGCATATTAGCTTCTGACTTTCACATGTCTCTGAAGTAACTTTAATGTCTTATATTTCTCTTTTACTTATTTTATTTTATTTTATTTTTTATTTTTAAGGTGGCTTATATTGTCAGGCGATTTTTATTAGTTTGATATATGAGATTACACATAGCAATTCCTACAGTTTGTAATTATATGAAGAGTATACAACAAGCCACTCATACAACTTTAGTCATTATCTAATTTAAGTAGTCCACTGCATAGGCGATAGACTACCTGATTAGTTCTACACTATGCTGCTATACCTGTAACCTGCTTGTGAGTTACCTATTTAAATACTCTGTTCAACTAATCTATACCATTACAAACTAATGTCATTGTAACATCTAACTACTTAAGCCAGCTAGCTCATTACAGATCTATTTTTCAACTTCAGCTTAGGTCCTCTCGGGATGCTTATTGCTCAACATATTGTGAGTCTGCAAAGCTCTAGTTAACCTTG
>CAJVPM010000302.1:0-19353 GCA_910592325.1 Scutellospora calospora | reverse complement strand
CTTTTTCTTCTAGTATTAAATTCAGCTAGTCAAATTCATCTTTCTTTTTTTCCAGTCTTGCTTTAGCTTCTTCATATTCCTTCTTGCAGTCGAAATAGATGATGCACTATTAGTTTCCATTTGCAAATTTTTCTTGAATTGCTTTAATATGTTTATTTTCCCTAAGTGCTTATCTGATTGATTTTTCTCTTTGTTCTGCATTATCCCCTAGAATTTTAGCTACAGCTACTTTTGCCTTGACCTCTTCTTTGTCTTTGCATGATTCTGGTTTCGGTGCCTATAAGCTACATTCTAATGATGAGCTACCAAATTTTGATTTTCCTGCTTTGACTAATCTTTCTAATCGTTCCTCTATCTCATCTTTTAATGAGCAGATTTCTATACTACTTTCTACTAGCTGAATATCTTCCATAGTTTTTGTTATCTCATTTGCTTTTATACCTTTTGATATATCGTTGTTTTCATTTTGAGAAGGTATAGGTTGTGTTGAGTCTTTTGAAGCTTCTACTTGTGTGATGATTCTTGTTCCTGCTAGTAGAGGTGTTTCTATTCGCATTTCTACCTCATTTATTATTTTATTTACTATTTCTTGTTACGTATTCTTTGTATTTTGTTCTCTATCTAGTACTAATTGAACTTTATCTATCCCTTCTGTAAAGGCAGCTCTTTCTAATGCTATACGCCATTGCCTTGCTAAAGTAATAATCTCTTTATCTATGTTCATTGCTTTTGCTATCATCCTATTGAAGTGATCTGCAAGACCTAATACTGAGGTGCTTCCTTCCTAGATTATTTTTCTTCCATATTCTTTTGTTATTTTCTTAATGAAGTGCTTTGAGCTTTCTGTATTCCACATTTTTATCTTTATTATCTATCTTGTTTTTGTTTTCTTCTTTAACTAGCTCTCTATTTTCTATATTGAAGTGACTTCGTCTTTTTTCACTAATTCTCTGTATTTTTTCCTGATTACCTGTGAAAATTCCAGTTCTCGTTTTGTATACTCCTTTTCTATTGGTTAATTTCATATTACGTTCTAGCAATTTCGATCACACATTTGTTTGTTTACCTAATTTTCATATGATTGTGTCACCTAATCTAATCTGCGATTCCAAGTAACAACAATTCCCCAAAAAATTAAAAAATTTTTTGAATTTTCTTTCGAAGTTTCTTTACTTCTTGTTTTATTCTTGAAATAAGAAAAAACTTTTTCTTGTTCTTCTGATATAATATGTGTAGTTTCTAGTTATTTTTCTTTTTAGTTATTCCTTCTACTACTGTTTCTTAGTCTAGATTTTGACTTATTTCTGTTTTTCCTTTAGCTTCAGAAATGGTTAAAATGATCTATGGAAAGAGTGTTGACTAAATAGTTGTAATAAATTAATAATATTTATAAAATATTTGTTAATTATCTTACAGCTTCTAATTGTTCTCTTATACTTTTTTTACTGATATTTCTATAACTTATATTAAAATTTTTATAATGATATAATATTTTGAAGAAAAATTTTAAATTATATCATTATAAAATATAATTAGAAATATTCATAAGTAAGCAATAGAGACTGTGATATAATTGCTTACTATATAGCTGTGAAATAATATACATAAGTATTATTTTAGAAATAATCTTAGGTCTGGTGATCTTAGTGTAGTGGTTAGGTTGCCGGACCACTATGCAAGAGGTCTAGGATTCAAATCCCACTGTATACAGAATTGAATAATTACCTAGACATCTGTACCCAACTTACGGTAAACTCTGCTCGTTTCTGGGGTTGTAACTCTGTAAATCATATTGTACCAATGCCAATCGGGGTATTGGAAGTGTGACGGGGCGTTCGGTGAGGCATAACATTACACAAATAAATCTTAATAGGATCTACAGGCAGGGGACCTGCATAGTAGAAATCCTGAGTTAGGTAAAGTAGTACAGATTTCGATGGTCATACTGGTTAACGTCTGATCTAGAAAAGGAAATCTGCATACGAAAAGATCATTGAAATAGATATGAATAATTCCTGAGTACAGAAGGATTAACGAAACAGGTGCGAGTAAATCCATTACACAAGGTCGTATAGCAACACCAATCTGGCTTGGCAGCTAACTAGATTTGTGAGGATCTGTCTCGTGTGATATCTGGTAGCAAAGCAGGCAATACCAAGCAACAGATTTGGGAGGATCTACTTCATGTGATATCTGGAAGCACAGATGACTAACTTAGTGGAAGGCTACAGTAGGAACTAGGTTTGTACGAACATCGAACAAGGGTATATGCAAGCTAGATTAGGATATAGCGTAGTATATTTGAGTACCACAGTACTCATCGATTAGGAAGTTGGTGAAAGAGTACCTAAGATGGGCCTAGGCTTCGAATCATAAAGTTTGTGGACTAATGTCAGCTCTGTTGATGTCTTCCAAAAACGGGAGTAGTATGGAGTTAGGTAAATTACGATAAAAATACAGGGAATTGGTGAAAAAAGACGAAGTCACTTCAATATAGAAAATAGTGAGATAGCTAAAGAAGAAAACAAAAACAAGATAGATAATAAAGATAAAAATGTGGAATACAGAAAGCTCAAAGCATTTCATTAAGAAGATAACAAAAGAATATGGAAGAGAAATAATCCAGGAAGGAAGCACCTCAGTACTAGGTCTTGCAGATCACTTCGACGGGATAGTAGCAAAAGCAATGAACATAGATAAAGAGATTATCACTTTAGCAAGGTAATGGCGTACAGCATTAGAAAGAGCTGCCTTTACAGAAGGGATAGATAAAGTGCAATTAGTACTAGATAGAGAACAAAATACAAGGAATACGCAACAAGAAATAGTAAATAAAATAATAAATAAGGTAGAAATGCGAATAGAAATACTCCTACTAGCAGGAACAAGAATCATCACATAAGTAGAAGCTTCAAAAGACTCAACACAACCTATACCTTCTCAAAATGAAAACAACGATATATCAAAAGGTGTAAAAGCAAATGAAATAACAGAAACTATGGAAGATATTCAGCTAGTAGAAAGTAGTATAGAAATCTGCTCATTAAAAGACGAGATAGAGGAATGATTAGAAAAATTAGTCGAAGCAGAAAAATCAAAATTTAGTAGTTCATCATTAGAATGTAGCTTATGGGCACCGAAACTAGAATCATGCAAAGACAAAGGAGAGTTCAAGGCAAAAGTAGCTGCAGTTAAAATTCTAGGGAATAACGCAGAACAAAGAGAAAAGTCAATCAGATGAGTACTAAGGGAAAATAAACATATTAAAGCAATTCAAGAAAAATTTGCAAATGGAAACCAATGATACATTATCTATTTCGATTGCAAGAAGGGATATGAAGAAGCTAAAGCAAGACTGGAAAAAAAGAAATATGAATTTGACCAGCTGAATTTAATACTAGAAGAAAAAACAGAAGAAAAAAGTCTAAAAAAAGAGAAAAAAACCGTACACGTCCCTAAGGAAGAAAAAGAAATAAGAGAAAATTAAGCAAGGCTCGAGCTTGAGGAAATACAAAAGAGAAGAGCTATTTTATACAATCAAGTTGAAGAAAGTGAATCTTCAACAAACAGTGAGAATAAAAAAAGAAAGGAAGTCATAACTGATCAAGCAACAGAAGACAAACCAGTTCTTAAAAAAGATAAAGAGAAAAAAAAAATATACGAGCAAGAAACTCTTGTCGAGAAAGAGAGAAACCCTAGAAAAAATTAATTCTTAAACAAAGAAAAAAGATTCTTTACCAAAACAGAAGAGGCGATTACAGTGTAGGATATACCTCACTACATGACAAGATCACAAGTCTTCTATGCAATGAGACATCTTGGATGAGTTAAAAATATTGAAATGATCAGAGAAGGATCGGGAAAAGTAAGAGCAGAAATACTCTTTGAAGAAGAAAACAGTCTGGTGCAAGAAATGGAAACCTGGGCCATTTCTCTTACAAATAATCTGTTAGTATGCATAACACTAGGATCAAATAGAAGAAACATATTAGAAAGTCACAAACAATATATGCTAAAGTTATTTAATATCCCACAAAATGTAAACGAAGTATTACTTTTCAGACAGCTTAAGCATACTGAAGCAAAAGCAGTACATGTCTTCAAAAATTCGAATGAAAACAACAAAAGCTATGCATTAGTTTCTTTTAAGAGCCAGAGAGAAATGATATGAGCACAAAAATTTAGTATCAACTATTATAATACAAAGTTATTCTGGAAAGTACCAGAAGCAGACACAGGTGAAATATATTATTCAGAAGAGGAAAGTCGGCAAAAATATGATAGGCACAATCAACAAACAAGCTCAAGAAGAAAAAAAGAAACTCAAAACAAACAAGATTTCTTGGAAAAAAAAGGAAAGTCTAACTTAGCAGGAAAGAGCGAAGTAGGAAACAAGTTATACACAAGATTAGTAAAAGAAAAGACCTCCTCTAACGAAAAACAAAACAACAAGCTATATAAAGAAGATGAATATGCAGAATCTCTCTCGTATATGGCACAACAAATACGTTATTTAGAAGGAAAACTAAATAGATTTGAGAGTAATTGGAGACTAGAAGCTCCAAATCGCTCCTAATATTAGCCAAAGTTGAATTAATAGAAGCTCTTGTCTATCAAGAAGGAAAACTTGAAGGACAAAATAGAGCAAAGTTAAATCGAAACCAAAGAAAAAGAAGAGAAGAGAATCAAAAAGAAGGAGAAGGAAGGAATGGAGATACAGATAGTAGTATAAGATACAACTCATATACTAGAAACAGAGAGAGAAAAAGTATAAAGATAGGAATATACAATATCAATAGGATAAAAGGAGATAATATGAAAGTAGAACAGCTAGTGGAGTTTGATAAGTCTGAAGGGTATAATATAATTGGGATTATTGAAACTAACATAGGAGAACCAGAAGACAAATGGATAAATACAAGAGATTACAGATACTCAAGCTTTTGAACTGAATCAGAAAAAGGTAAAAAGAAAAGGTTAGAAATTGGACTACTAGTTGATCAAAATTGGATGAAAAATCTAGAAGCATGTAGAAGATATAGCCTATACTTGCTTAAAGCTGAGTTCTACTTTAGAAGAGTGATTCTGCAAGTCTAGATAGTTTATCTTCCACCTAAAAATTTAGAAGTAATGAAAAAGGTACACAAAATCTTAATGGAAGAAATCATTAAGAATAAAAAGAATATGCACTATATAGTTTTAGAAGATTTCAATACAGTGCTAAATGAAAGACTAGATATGAGCAGAGAAGGAAAAAGGAATACAGACTGTGGAACAAAAATTATGAACTGGCTTAAAAATATTAACCATGTTGAAGTTTTCCGTCTCTATAACCCAGAGCTATCTAAGTATTTATGGTCAAATGGTAAAGCATCAACTAGAATAGATCATATATGGATAATGCAAGATGTAAAAAGCTTTATTTTAGACAGCAATATAGATGAAATGGAGATAATTACAGATAGTGATCATGGACTAATCTAGGTTAAACTAGATAGCTCGAGTTTTTTAGAAAGAAAAAGACAAAGAAGCAAAAAGGGAATAAAAGAAACAAGAAGACTTTACCAATACCACAAGGCAACTGAAGAAAATTGGAATGATTATAGCCAAGAAGTAGAAAGAGTAATCAGAAACGCAGAAAAAAGAAAAAGAAAAGAGAGAAGTAAAATAGACAAAGAAGCAGAAATAGATATTGATGAAGAGTGGGAAACAATTGCAAAGGCAATATAGGCAGCAGCAAGCAAATATATTCTATCAACTAAAATACAAGATTCTAAAAACCAGATAAGAAAAGAAGTGACCAAGTCCTTAACATACAGTAGAGCCAAAGTTTTAGGAAGAATATACAGAAAAGGAGTTAAAGATACAGGACAAGGTATAGATGAGCTTGAGAGAGCAATATTAGATACACGTATAGAGCATATAAATACAGAATACAAAATCTGTATACTATATCTGCCTGAGTTCTGGAACATATAATACTGCAATGAGATAAGAGAATAGTGGAATATACTCAAGGAAAAAGCATGAAAAGAAATCCAAGCTGAAAAAGAAAAAGAAATAAAAGAAAGAATAGAAGAGAGATTTGTGTTAATATCCAAAAACCAAAAGCAAATGCTTAACAAACTTCTTGAATGCCCTAATAATAAAATTGTAATTGATAGAGTATTAGTTCAGAGCAAAGATAAATTCAAAAACAAAAAATTAATTACAGAAAGTGACGAGATTAAAAGAGAAGTAGTAAAGCATTTTGAAGGTCAATTCAGAAAAAGAAACCATCAGTTCGAACAAATAAATGATGAATGAGCAAAAATTTATGAAGAACAAAGAAGGATTGACCAAGAATGGTATGCAAATATCATGAGCAAAGTAACCGAAGATAAATAGATAGAGGTTACAGATATGCTAAAAGAAGATATAGCACCTGGTATCTCGGGAATTGGCTACAAGCTCATTAAAAAAGTAATACAAAAATGAAAGAGTATTTTATAAAATTCGCAAACCAAATAATATATGAAGGAAAGTTCCCTAAAAAGTGAAAACTAGGACAAATATATCTAATTCCTAAAAGCACAAATTAGAAATTTAACTTGGCAAGTACTAGGCCAATAATGCTACTTGAGATATTTAGAAAACTTGTAGTCAGAATAGTACAAAAAAGACTAAGCAAGATATTTGTTAAAAAGAATATTCTAAAAGGTGCAAACTTTGCAGGGCTCCCTAACGAAAGTATTATGGTACCTATACATGTTCTAAATAATATTATTGAAGATGTAATTCAAAAAGAAAAAGATTTATGGATAGCATTTCAAGACATGCAAAAAGCCTTCGATTCAGTTAGCATATACGCCTTAGAACTTGTGATAAGAAGAATTAAATTGCCAGAAAATCTAATTACTTTCATCAAACAGATATTCTAAGATTGCAAAATAAGAGTGATAACAGATAAAGGCCCAACTGATTTTTTTGTAGCTGGTGACAGTATAGACCAAAGGGAAGTAATCTCACTATTAATGTAAAAAATCTTTTACGACCTACTACTAGTAAAAATACAGCAACAGGAATAGGCTATAAGATGGAACTCCAATAGCCAGTAGATAATGAGAAAAGAAAATTCAAAACCGAAAAAGCTATGGTCTCAGCACTTGCTTATGCAGATGATATTACATGGGTAGCAGAGTCTAAAACAGTGCTACAAGAAATTATTCAAGTTTCAAATAGCTTCTTTATACTTAATGATATTAAAATAAATGGTGAAAAATCTGAAGCAATAGCCTGGAGACCATATAAGTAAAGCACAGAAGAAGCCTTCATACAAATTGAAACTCCACCTAGCCAAGTCAAAGTAAAGAGGCTAGAAGAAAGTATTAGGTTTCTAGAAGTATAGATAAGTTTAAAAAAGCAAGAGAAAACTAGCATACTTCATTGCAAAAAAGAAGTAGGCAAGATAACTTGCATTTTAAGATACAAGAAGCTCTCTACGAGCTAGATAACTTACATAAACAATATAGTACTTCTCCTTAAGCTTGAATACCTCCTAGCTAATATATGCCTTAAGAAAAAAGCTTGTGATTCAATATATCAACTGATGCTCAGACTCATAAAATGAAAACTTGAGCTTCCTTCAACATGTGCAAATACAACCCTCTGGCACAAAGAGATTTTTGAAATAGTAAGCTTATAGCAAAAACATATTGAACACCATCTATCAGAGCTTTTTATAAGAATAAACTCTAACAGAATCATAGGTATAACAACAATAATAAGATTAAAACAGTCATAGCTTAATATGGGTATAGCAGAGTGTATCTTATTATCTAAGAATATGAAGTGAAAGAAAACAAAGTACAAAAACCTAGGAGCTGAAGTACTGCAATACGCAAAAAAACTAGAGCTAAATGTTGCAGAAAATGAGTTTACAGAAAGGTAGAACTTCGCAAACATACGAGAAGAAGAAAATTGTTTAATTAGTAATATTCTCAATAAGTGTAATATAAAGAAAGTACAAACAGGAATAAGTAGACTCAATTTATGGCATATAAACCAATTCCTAGACAATAAGCAGGAGAAAATGGTTACCTGGAGACAACTCAAAATAAGAGAGGAAAAAAGACATATAGGTAAAAAAGCAAAGTGGTTTAAGGTATTAGAGAAGGAAATACTAGAAAACCAGAAATTAAGAGAGGTAAAAGAAGATTACAGAGAGAAAAAAGGCTTCTAGATACAAGAAACAGAAAAGAAAATCTCACGTAATAAGAGAAAAAAAGAATAGGTCCTTATAAAAAGAAAGGAAAACAAGGAGAGCGAGTTTGGATGTATTATTAGAAAAGAAAAGAAGCTAGTTGAAGTTGAAATCCGGAAAAAAGATAGTGAGAATATTCTCCAGGAAGGCAGCCAAGCAAGAGTATATGATAACAGCTTCAAACTAAAAAGAAGTGATCAAAAACAAAGAACTTCTTTAAGAGAAGTACACAACATCTCAAGCTTCATATGGAAAAAAGATAATACATCACAGGTAACATTTAACAAAGAGTACTTAGAGAAAATAGGAAAAGATACTAAAAAAAGCAAGGCAGAGAAATACAAAAAGTTTAAAAACTTGAAACATATTGAAATAGAAAGAAGCTAGAAGATGGAGTTAATTAATCAAATTATACAAAACACGAAAATAAGAAGAGAATTAAAAGATAGATTAGAAGCAAACAAAAAAGAAAAAGAAATTGTGTTTTATACAGATAGCTCACTTAGTAGGGAAGATACTAGGAGTAAGTTAATAATGAGATATAGTATAGTACAAATAGATAGTACAAATAATAGTGTTTAGAAGTAAAGGTAGAATTGAAAACTGGTTCTCATCTACTTGAGCGGAGCTGATAGCTTGTTTAGTAGCAATCCTTTTGGTACCAAATGAGTGTATAGTAGAAATAAGAACAGATAGTGTCTATGCAATCTCTGCAGTTGAGAAATATTTGAAAAAAGAAAAAGTACGAGAATAGCTAAAGTTCAAGAACAGCAATATTCTGTGTACAATCCAAAAAGCTTACAAAAGCAAACCATTACTACTGAAATTTACAAAAATCAAAAGCCACTCAGGTGATATCTAGCAGATACCTTAGCAAAAGAGGGATCGCAAATAACTTATGCTACAAAACTAAACAATACTAGCAATAGTAGTATAAAGTATATATCTGAATGGAAGGGAATAAATCTTGAAACTCTACTAAAAGCATTTGTTAAAAGAGTAGTCCAAACATCATCCAAAGCAGAATGGACATAGCTAAGAAAAAAGAATGATAACAGACACTAGTCAAGAATCCAAAAACAGGACTAGAAAGCTTTCAAAGGAATATTAGAAGGATGCTGTAACCAATATCAAAATTCTGAAGTAAACTATCTACGTCTTTACAAGATTAAGTATATCAAAAACCTCCTTCCAACAGTTAGAGTTCTAAATAGTAGAAAACTATACCTATACAAAAACAGCTTATGCAAAAGATGTAGTAGAGGAAATGAAACAATAGATCATCTAATCATATATGAAAAAGCATATCAGGCACTAGAAAAAATCGAAAAAGAAACATGGAAACGACTGCAGGAAGATAAAAGGTAAGATGAAAACTGAAACTTAGGAGACCTGCAAAAAATATTTCAACAGGAATACAAAAGAAAATTGGAAAAAAAGAAAGAATAGATGAGAGGAATCCTATGCAAAGAAGATGCAAAAAAAATCCAGGCACTACTTGGCTCAGAAAGAATAATAACGAGATTCTAAAGCCTTTTCTGGCATATTTGGATAGAATTGGTATACAAAAAAATCTGAAAAAAACGATGCAAAGACACAGAAGCATGGGAGAAAAAAGAAAATATTTCTAGGAAAGAAAAATTTACACTGATAGAAAAAAGGAAAAATGATCCAAAAAAGAAGCTACAACAAGAAAAGTGAGTAGTAGAGTAGATAAGAACACAGAAAATTGTAATATTAGTCTTAAAATAGCATTAGAAAGTATAGCCAGAGAAGTAAAAAAGGGAGTAGTAGCAAGTTGGTTTTTAAGTTAGTCATAATAGGCTGTGACGTCCTTTCTATTAGCTATATGTAATTTATACACAGTATAAGTCACATTAGTATAGGACAAAAGTCACTATGGCAGATCACATATAGGTATCTTCAGGATAACTGGATGAGTTAAGGCTTAAAAAATTAGACATTAGATAGTACATAGCTAATTAATACTGTTTTCAATTAGAAAACAAATCTAAATAAAGTCATGGCATGACTGCTGAATTTTTTTAAAAAAAATATATTATACTTAATATATTGTTAGTATTGCAAAGCTAGTTAACTTTGAAGCAAACTTACTAAAATAGTCTATATCTAGTTTTTTCTTATTATTAAGGCCACTTTCTTAGCTGATTAGATTTTATTAGTTTGTTATTATGGAGCTACTATAAGTAAACCTCTAAAATTTTATAGTTATATGATAAGTATACAACAAGCCATATATACAACTTTAGTTATTGTCTAATTTTTTTTTTTAATTTTTCTACTGCTATAGCAGTTAGAGGCATAGTTAGCATTCATTTATTAAGAAATTATAAATAAACTATAGCTATATATATTTTAGATATTTATATAAAGCTCCATTAGCTTTAGACTTATTATTAGAAGTATAAAATTTTAAGGATTAAATTTCTCTAGAAATACGATCTTTAATTAAAGAGCTAAAAGACTCTACTAGTATATTTGAGTTTCCCTATTTTAAAGATATATATCGATACCAAATCTCATAGATTACATTAATATATAGCCAGATAATAGCAGAGAAAGCTTAAGAATTATAGAAATTTGAAGCTTGAAAAATATGTTCTAGTAAGGTTGGAGGGTTTTTTTCTTTGTTAATATTAAGAAATTAATATACTTCTTTTCAGATAATTATACTTCTAGAGCAATTGATAGCAAAGTGTTTAAGGGTTTGAGACTTGTTAGGATACTAAGTATAGTTTTCTGTTTTCGATAGACCTATATATTTGAGCTAATAGCTTAAGAGAAGGGCTCTATAGAAAAGATGCTAAAAAATATCTTTTTTCTTATTATATATAGGCTTAATTGATAACTAAGAAGGTTGAGAAGCTTGAGGAGAAGTGTGAAGAGAGATGGGTATAGAGATAGTTTTTTTCAGTATTTCTAAAGTTTTCTTAACTAAGAGCTCATTTCCTTTAATTTCATTGATTGAGATTTCTTCTCTATTCCAAGACTAGTTAGAGAAGATAAAAAATTTCTTTTGATTCTTATCTATGCTACAAGGTAAGGTTTCCATTCCAAAGACTAAGCCTTAGTATATAAATTGTTAGTACTAAGAGCAGCTATAGGTAAGATATTTCTTTTGTTTCTTAGAGTAGTAGTGATTTTGTCTTTTTCAAAAAGAGCCTACATGAAGTTTAAGGTGAGAAGTTTCATCCAAACTAAAATAAAACAAGTATCTAGTATATCTTTAATAACAGGAGCTTGAAAACCTGCTAGCTCTACTGGTTGCTGAAAAGTAGAATATTTAGAGAGCATATGTAAAGTACCTTTAATTCAAAGAGAAATAATTCAATTAATTTCTGCAGTTTGTTTTCTGTTTAAAAGGAGAAGGTAGGCTAAGTACCAGACTTTAGAAAGAATAAGAGTTTTAGTGATTAGAATTTTCTCTTTAAAAGATAGGTTCTTGTTTGAAAGCTTGTTAAGAGAATTCTTAAAACTGTTAATTGTTGTAGTCCAAAGATCTTTTTTAGGTTGTCTATTTGTAAGAATCTTATAGCCAAGAATGGTAATAAAATTATCTTTATTAGATTTAATAAATTGATTCTTATTAAGAAGTTCTACTCTTTGAGCTGTAGGAGTAAAAGAGATGAGTTTTGTTTTTGTTTTGTTAATTTTTGCATAAGAAGCTACTTCATATAAACTCAAAGAGGATAATATAATATCCTAATCTGTAAGAGATCTAATTCTTATAGTAAGATCATCAGTATATATAGAGACCTTAAAAGATTGATTATTTAGTTTAACTCTGTGAAGTTGATTTTCTAGGCTTCTTATTAGAGGTTCAAAAGCTAGAATATAAAGAAGAAGTGAGAGTAGATCTTCCTGTCTAACTTCTCTTTTGATTCTAATAGTTTTGAAATATTTTTTGCTTTGATAATATGTGCTTCTTGATTAAAGAAAAGGTTATAAACTAAGCTAATAAAGCTACTATCAAAATTCATACTCTTAAAGATAAGTTCTAAAAAACTATGGCTGACTTAATCAAAAGCTTTTTGTTGATCTATGAAAAGTAGCTAATTCTGTTTAGAAGGATCAGATTGATTTCTCATAGTAGTAATTATATCAAGAGTAGCATCTGTAATAGACCTGTTTTTGATAAAACCTTGTTAATAGTAAAGTACAAGCTCTTCACAGATTTGGTTGAGATGATTTGCTATGATCTTCATAAAGATTTTTGTATCACTATTTACTAAAGAAATAGGTTTCTAATTGTTGACATTTTTAAGATCAAGTTCTTTCTTTAGAATTAGTGAGATTAGACTTTTGCACCATAAAGCTGGCATAGTTCTTGAGATGCATACTTGGTTAAAAACTTTGGAAAGAACTAGAGTTATAGTTTCTTCTATAAGTTTGTAAAACTCATAAATGAGACTGTCAGTATTAGGAGCCTTGTTGTTAGAGAGTTTTTTGATTACGTTACTAATTTTGTCTTGAGAGATTTTTTTAGTAAGAGATTGGTTATGTGTTGAAATAACTTGAGGAAGGTTTTCTGTGATCTTTTTGGCTGCATCTAAGTTGATATCTTCTTTTTCATAAATTTTAGCATATTTGTCTCTGATATACTTTAGAGTATTCTTTTTAGATTGTATAGAAGCTTCAGGATCCTTAATATTCTTTAAGGCTGGGTATGCTTTTCTGGTCTTATATTTAGAAAAAAAGTATTTTATTAATTTTTCTTCTTGTTCTATCTATTTTGCTTTAAATCTAATTTGCTATTTTTCAGCAAAGTTTGTGAGTTCTTTTTAAAGATCTAAGATGAGTCTATTGACTTGAGTATTGAGAAAAGCATTCTCTGAGTTATGAGCAAGTCTTTCCTTTAGAGAAGTAATATTTTTGTTAAGCTTTGCAATTTTGCTTTCTAAAGCTTTTGGTTTCCTAAAAGCTCTAATTATAGATTGTAGTCAGACTTTGTAAAAATCTCAATTTCCAGCTTCATTAAGCTTTAAGATTTTATTGAGTATTTCTTTTCTTAAATATTTATTTTTGAAACAATCTTTGTCGAATCTCCAAAGAGCTGATTCTTTATCTTTAGACCTAAAAGAAAGAATGCATTCTACTAAAAGATGATCAGAGTTACCAAACTTGATATCAATTTGAAAGATAAAATGAGCATTATTTTTATTAATAAAGATATAGTCAAGATGTATGCCATAGTACAGTTTTTTGAAAAAATGTATGAAAAGATCTAGACTTAGCCAAATCTAAAGAATCAGAAAAGTTTTTAATAAGATTTTGTAATTGTGACTTCATTGTATTATATTAAGGAGCTGCTTTACTAGTTCTATCTTTTTTCAGATATAAATTAGTATTGAAGTCTCTAGCAATTATATTGATAGAATCTTCTTTAAGTAAAAGAGTCTATTTGTTAAAAAAAAGTTTTCTATTATCTAAATTTAGAGAAGTATAGACATTGAAAATATAGAATATTAGATCTTTAAACTTAAAGTTCATAGAAATAATTCTGTTGTCTAGATTCAGTTCTGTGTCTTTGAAAGTTATATTCTTATTGTCTGCAAGAATAGCAGTTTTGTTAGTTCAAATAGAATTAAAAATCCATTGATTTTTGAGAAAGCTTAAAGTATTGTTATTGTTTAAGTTTGTTTCTTGTAACATAATTAGATCTAATTTATAAGATTTTAAAAGAGTTAAAATATTTCGTTGTTTTTATTAATTGTTTAGCCTCTTAACATTAAGGATTGCAATTCTAAATTTAAATTGTCCAGTTATAATTAAAGAAAAGTAGTACTAAATTAGATTTGTGAATTATGTACTCCTTTACAGGTTTTTTTATAAGGTACAGATCTGGCTAAATTAGTTTTTTGAACTGTATGATCTTTTTTATCTTTTTTTTTTTTGAGACTATTGTGAATCCATCATCAGCAGATTCTAGATGAGGTTGTATATTATTCTCATTTGTGATAGATATGATAGGATTATTTAGAGGTATCAGTTTTTCTATTTCTTCAAGAGAATCTACTAGCATGTTGTCAGAAGTAGTATTTTTCTTGTCTAAATCATTACATATTTCATTTTCTAAAGAAGCTAGTGAAAATTCAGATAAAAGAAATTTCTCAGTAGCATTATTTCTAACTGGAACTAAGGCAGAAATAGAGATTTCTTTTGTTTAAGATTTGTCTATTTCTTCAATATCCATAATCTTTTTATAGCTATTTTGGCTATTAGAATTTTCAGTTTTAGTTTCTAATTGTAAATTTTTCAATTTTCTTTTGTTAACGAAAATTCTTTGTATTGTTAACAAAGCAGCGTAGCTTCTTTAAATTGATCACAGTCTTTTTTGATATATCCTTCTTTGTTACAAAAATAACAGAGCTTAGGAGCTAAACACTATTCTATAATGATTTTATTATCAAGAAGAATATAAAAATGAGAAATTCTTTCTTTGAGATTAGGATCCTTAGTAGTTTCAAAAGTGACTATCTACTGATTAGTTAAGTATAAAGTACCTTTAATTAATAATAGTTTATTAGAAGCAATCTGGCTAATATCTTCAAAAGCTTCTTTTATTTTATCAAAAATAAAGTCTTTATCTCCTAAAGGGATATTTCCGATTTTAACTAAGAGAAAAAACCTTCTTGTATTAGTAAGGATATATTTATAATAAGTTGTATTAAAAATCTCTACTCTCTTAGTAGCATAGTATTTGAGTTTGTTCAAGCTAATAAATATAAGTTCAATATAAATACGTATGCCTTTGCTTATATGTAGCTTAGCAGCTATAATATCATGTCTAACTGATTCATATAAAAAAATCATAATTTTATTTAAAGAACTATCTAAATTGTGTATATCTAGAATAAGATCATTATTATTCTTTGACTTAATATTATTTCTTGGTGAATATGAAGAGAAGGTAAATTAACCTCTCTTTACTTTTGCAAATAAACTTGACCAAGGCCTATTTAGCGTGTTGTTGTTGTTTACTGTAGCTATTTTGAAGCTAGTTGAAACAAAGTCATATACTAACATGTTAGTTGTTGTTGTTAAAAAGATATTATTATTGTTTTGCTCTTAATTACATGTTCCAGAGTTAGACATGATTGTGTTGTTTGTTATTTTTGTTTTTGTTTTCTTCAGAATTTTTGTTTGTTTTTTCTTAAGAAACTTGCTTGTCCTAGTTAGGAACTGAGTTGTTAAAAGAGCTAGACTGTAAAGATCTAGAAGATGTAGCTTGGTTGCTTTTAGTTGCTATATTTTTAATTATAGAAACAAGATTTGTATTAAAATTTCCTAGTTGTTTTTCTGTGAAAGAACTTGTAACAAGTTTAGCCTTCTTGTTTTTAAGTTCTTCTATAGCAGAAGATTTATTTTTTCTAGGAACTAGAGAAAGAGCCTCTGTTCTGTTACTGCTTTTAAAGTTAATGAGGTTCATTGTAAAGATTATTTTGTCTATTTAAAAATTTCTCAAATCTATATAAGGTAGTCAGAAGAGAGAGTGTATCGATCAAATATATATACTTAAACTTAGATCTACTAAGTAAGATACAACCTTAGGAAACAACTCCTTCAAATTTATTAACTAGACATTACCTAGCAAATACTACTAATAGATATTTATATTGATAACAACAGATTATAGATTCAAATACATATTATATATTAGTATAATTTCTAATTAATCATATTCTATCTAAAAATTTTGATAAGAAGGAGCAAAAAAAAATTAAAAACAAAGCTTGATATTTTATAGTAGTAAATAGATTACTCTATAAGTAGAACAAAAAAGAATTATTTAACCTTTTAAAGTAATAAAACATAATAAAATAAAAACAATATTATATAACTTGTACTTTGATCTTCTTGCTAGATATGTTAGAATTGATAAAACTTTTAAATAAATAACTCTTTGATATTATTGGTTTCAAATATTTGAGGATATAAAAACCTATATAGAATCTTGTAAAAAAATATCAATAAAAAGACAAATCTACTCAAACTAAACCTCTGAACCCTATAAAAGTTAGATAACCTTTTGATCAAATAGGAATAGATATTGTTAGATCTTTACTTACAACTAAATAAGACAATAAGTATATTGTAGTTGCTATTAACTATTTAACCAAATAGTTTAAAGTCTAAGTTCTAACTAATGCCAAAGCTGCCTTAGTTATACTATTCTTCTATAAGGATATAATTTGTTAATATGAATATCCTAAGGTTTTACTAACTGATAGAGAAACTTATTTTGTAAATAAAATATCAGACTCTTTCTATAACTAATTAGGAGTAAAGTATAAGCTTTCTTTTGTATACTATCTTCAAACTAATAGATTTGTTGAATATTTTAATAGAACTTTGTATAAAACTCTAGTAAAGTTTTCTAATAAAACAAAGATAATTAGGATTTGTATATACTTTCAGATATTTTTGTCTATAGGACTATAAGGCATAACACTACTAGATATAAACCTTTCTACCTTGACTATAGATATGAAGTAACTCTTTCTGTAGAATTTTAAGTTGAAATTTTAACCTCTAAAATTCAAGGAAAAGATGACTAACAGGATTTACTACAAAAGAATATATTATCTAATAGGAAAATTACAAGAGGATTGAAATCAAGTTTAAAGAAATATTGAAGAGTCACAGGTCTATCAAAAGCAAAAGCATAATAATAAACTCAAGCAAATAATAAAATACAAAGTAAATAATCTGATATTATTTCATAAAAGTAAACTCAAGGGAAGGCAAAAGCTTATTAATCTTTAAAAAGAACTCTACTATATATATAAAATACTTGCTAATAGAGCTTATAAGTTAAGGACAATAGACTAAAAAGTTCTATAAATAGTGATAGATTAAAATTGTATTATTAACATACTTTATCTGAACTTATAGTAGTAATAGAGACTAATTAAGCCTGAAGTTTTTAAAAGCTAAGCCTTTTATAAATCTTATTTATTATTTATTTCAATAGTTTGGTGACTAATTGTTCTGATATCTTAAAAGACTGTAACTAAAATTTTATTTATTTTATTCATTTATTTAACTTATTTATTTTTATTATTATTATTATTTTTTTTTTCTACTTAGATAATTTTGCTCTTTATTTTATTAGAAAAACTATTAAATAAGATAATACAGATAATATAAAATACTATATCTTGATATAATACTTTATTACTCTCCTTGTTACAATTTAGAACTAACTCAGCTGCCCAAATAGTGCCTAAGTTTGATCTGCTATAGAAGTATTTTATCTCCTATTAGTAATATTCTATCTAGTAGAAGAGGTTACTAATAATCAAAAAAAGGCAACTTTCAGTTCACATCAAGATCCTAGATTCCTCCTAATCTAATCTAAAACTAAACTAAAAGTTGTTAATATCTAGTTCTAAGATGAAAAAAAAAAATTGTTACAAATAATGAAAAGCAGAAAAGCTATATACTATAAGAATTTAAGCTAGAATAGCAAAAAAAACTTGCTACTAAGTAAAAAGTTTGCTATCTAAATGTAAGCAAAAATGAACAAAAAAGAAAACAAGATGAACAGAAATTTTTTTTTTTAACATAAAAAGGAAAAGAAAAACTCAGAGTAGTTCTATGTAAAAGTAAGCTTAAAAGCAAGTATTACTTTTAAAAATTATATATACTGTTTACTCATGTATATATCTTTCTAGTATCAACTAATTTTATTAAGTCTATTTTATTACTTATCAACAGAGTATAGCTTCACATAATTCTCTAACAAAGACGTTAATAGATATTAACTTGTAGTATATAGCTATACATATTTATAAGTTTCTATTGTTTGATAGTATATAATATGACTTTTCTAAAATAGGCATAGTATGAATATAGATCTTTTAGTAGGAGTAAGCCAAATCTCTACTTTTTGCTATTGAGAAACAAAGAAAAACAATTCTAAGTCTAAAAGTCTAGTTGTTGTAAATAAAAGAAGTAGTTTTTCAAAAAAACAAAACTAAGAGAGTGGTTATATACTTAACCTAGTACAAGCATAGTTGGAGTCCTTCTTATACTTCTTTATTTTACTGTCAACATCTTTCTACTAAACTAACTTAAAGTCACTTTGCTAAAATCAAATAGCTAAAGAGCCTAATACAACCTTAAAACTGACTTGTTACAGTTCTTGCTTCTGGCTTATTATAGCTTTATAGTATATTCTTTGTATAGTCAGTTACTTTAAGTAGTTTTCCTAGGTAGTAGTACAAAAAAAAAGTTTTTATCATTTTGTTGTTTTGGTTTTGATAATCATTAGAAAGAATTATCTGAAGTTAAATGAAATTAAATTTATTTTTATTATTTTCTATATTTAGTTTAGTTTATTGATTATCTTTTATTTTATTATTTTACTTTTTTATACTTTATATTATTTTTATTTATCTTATATTTTATATTCTAATATTCTATTATCTTTTGTTAGATATAATAATAAAGCTAGATAATTGTGACAGCTATATGTAAATGATAGGGTCTATAATACTTTTATTTATATTTTTATTTTCTATATTTAGAAATTTATTTATTACAGATCTAATAATCAATACTACAAAGAACTAAATTTGTATAAGAAAACTTAATAAAACAATTAAAGCTCTATGGACTATATGATAAAATTAAAAAAAAAAAGAAATCTTGTTAAAAAATTTTAAAAGTTTTTAGAAGGTCATAGAAAATCAAATACTATAATTACAAATTCTGAAAAGTTATAGAAAAATTTAGAAATTTAAAAAATTGTTTAATGATAAAGAACTAATTCTTTATAAAAGAAATTAAAGTTTTGCTCATTTTAAGCAATAATTCATTATTAAAAATATTAAACAACTCAAATATAAACTCTTAAACAACAAAATAGAATCTCTTCTAGAAATCATTTAGCTCATAATTTAACAACTTTAAGAAGAACTTTGAAATATTAATCTGAATACTATTCTAATTTTTTTTAACCTTTTCAGCAAGTCATGCCAATACTTTATTTCAATAAATTTTGTGCTTGACAAAAATATTAGAATACATATTTACTCAAAATATATCTAACTACGCAATTTTTTAAGTATTGACTCACCCGGTTA
>CAJVPM010000301.1:0-19377 GCA_910592325.1 Scutellospora calospora | reverse complement strand
TTAAAAAAGTTTCTTAATAAAGTTGATAAAACAAATGTTTAAAACTATTTTTTAATTAGTAAATATATTGTTAAAATCAATATTTAAAATTTTTATCTGATATTAAAAATTATTTTTAAAAGTTACAAGCAAATTTAGCTGCAATACAATTTAAGGAATAGTATAACTAGTAGTACAGCTCAAATTGTACCTAGTTCAGTATGAGGAGAAGAAAGCTAGTTTAGTATTCTACTACTAAAACTTATACTATAATCACTACTACTATTGTTTGCTATAACCTATCTTATACTTATTTTTTTGGTTTCTTTATCTTCTAATAATTCTATAACTAGTGAATCATCTGTATATATATCTAACTCTTTTATATTTTTAATAATTCTAGCTAACTTATATAGTTCTACTTGTAACTTTTTATCTTTTACACTCCTTATATTACTGCTTCCTCTATATCTACAATACTAATTTCTATATCTTTAATATCTCTACTAACTTTTATATTATTTAACTCTCTATTTCTCTTATAAGCTGAAACTAAGATTTTAATATATGAAGCTTCTCCATTTCTATAAACTTTTTCTAGTACTTAGTGCTAACTTTTATATTTCTGCCTAATTATATAGCTTTGTTATTATATCTTTCTAAGTTGTAGCCTTTATACTTTTTTAAAGTATTAGTATCCTTGATATTATTATTAACTATTATTTACTAGTATTCTATAATTAATGATTTAGACTTTTTTTTAATTACTTTTCTACTTTCTATTTTAATTTCTTTCTCAAAAATTATTCACTCTTTTTTCTCTTATCTACAAAGACTCTTCTACCTTTATACCTTATTGCTATTCTATTTAGTATTTCTACTTGATATTCATCTTTTATTTTCCTTAAACTACTATTTTTAAATACTTTTTTCTCTAAACTTTTATACTAGTTTGGTTTATATCCTCTGTTTTTAAGACCTCTAATATGCTTAACTTGTTGTCATATTAATAATATGTTATTTTTGTTATTGATTAGCTACTCAAGTATAAAGATATTTATATTGTTACTATTTCTATAGTTGATTATCTCTTTTCTCTCTAGTATAGTTAGTAAGCTAGTACCTTCTATATCTAGTTTAATATCATATGTATTACTTTCTTGAAAGCTAAATTCAAGTTTTCTAGCTTCACTTATTATTCTGAATACTAGATTGAACTTGAGCTTTATATCTTCAAGCTTCTTGTTTTTACTAATAATATTACCTAAATACATGCTTTTTAATTATACTTCTTTTATTCTAAGTCTAATAGTTACTCCTAATTTGTCTTATCTATTCATATATATTGTTAGCTCTGTAATATAATGTGCTAACTAATTTTGCCAGATTATATATATTTCTAAAATTTTAATATAACTACATATACTATTTAAGCTGACTTAGCTAGATCTATTTTGTTTTTAATTAGTATTCAAATAGGTTTCTGTATATATCTATATATATTTTTTGAGAAAAATAAGATTTAAAATCTATACTCAATACTTAGTAATAATACACTATTATTCAAATAGACTAGCTAGCTAACTAAAGCTTTTTTCCATCAGATTGCTTTATATATTCTTGTTACCTCTTTTGTAATTATTAGTTTGTTATATTCTTTTCTACTTTTTTCTAAAATTCAGACTCTCAAATATCTAATTGCTTCTTTTTTTTTTTTTGTTTGAACTATTTTTTTAAGTTTGCCTAGTCTGATCTCAGATATATTATCTTGCTTCTTGTTTTTAAATTTGCAATTTAATACTAAGAGCTCTGATTTCTTACTATTTATTTCAATATCATTAAGCTTATAAAACTCAGTTAGGATATTAATTATTTTTTACATCTCTTCTTTGAATCTAGCTATTCATATTATATTATCTGCATATACTAGAATACTTTGTTACTAATATGATACTTAAGTTTTATTCATTCTTAAATCTTAAGGCTAGTTTGAATCTATAACATATTTTAGGTTTTTTTCTTTATAAATTATGCAAAGTAAAAGATCATAGAATATATACTATATTAAAGGTGATATTACTTCTCTTTGATTTAAACTATCTTCTGATTCAAATTTATTAGTCAGTTTGTATTCTGTTATTACTCTGATTTTTTTAGTTGTATAAGCTAAAAAGAAATTTTATTATCAATTCTGATAATTTGATTCTTTTTAGTATTTATTCTATCATTTTAAGACTCACTGAATCAAATGCTTTCTTCATATCCTAGAAAAAACTTATATTTTTTTGTTTTTTTGTCTTGTATCTTCTAGAATATTGTTCATAATATGTATAGGACTTGCTATACTATCTCCTAACAGACTTGCATAGTTAGAACCTTTTAGTACTTTATGCATTACAAATATTTGGTTCAATCTTTTACTAACTATTCTTACTACTGTTTTTCAGAAGGCTTTTAGTAATACAATTAGCTATATATTTAATAGGTAGTAATTCCATTCTTTATTTTTTAAAATAGAATATAATTGTTCTAACTTCTATTTAAGTAGAATATTTTCTATAACTATACACTAATTTGCTAGCATTATAAAAACTTTTTGTACTAGTTTTTTTGCTTTCTTAATTAGTAAATAGCTAATATTAGAAACTCCTAGTACAGACTTGTTTTTAGTTTTGCTAAGAGCATTCTTCTATTTCTCTTCTGTTACTGTATTAAACAAACTATTATATATATTTTTGTTTAATTTCTTTATAGAACTATATGCCTTGGTCTATCTTGTAGTAAAAGAGTTTTAGTTTATAATTTATTTTTAAAACTGCTTCATAAAGTATGATTTTATTTTATTTTTTACATCTTTTTTTTCTATAAGCAATACTTTTTTTTTTTTTTTTTTTGTTATTAAAGTAGCTTACATTGCTAAAGGAATTTTATTAGAATTATATACAGGATATATATTGATAATCCCTACTGTTTGTAATTACATGAAGAGTATATAATAAGCTATATGTATAACTTTAGTCATTATCTATTTTAAGTAGTCCACTGCATAGGCAATTAGACTACCTGATTGGTTCTACACTATGTTACCATACTTGTAATTTGCTTGTGAGTTACCTATTTAAACACTTTATTTATTAATACTTTCTCTTTTTCTATAACTTTCATTACTCTATTGATCTTAATCTTTTTGAAGAATTCTCGAGTAAACTGTTAAATATATACTTTAATTCACTTTAAATTGCTTTGCAACAAGTATCTATATATATAGATATATCTAATATCTCTTCTTTCTTTCTTTCTTGTTGTACTTTTGTACTGAGAAGCTTCTACTATATTTTTAGTTCTTCTTCTTTTCTGCTCATCTATTGCTTTATATATATCTTCTCTATTTGTATCTTAGACTCATTATTAAATCTATTGATTTTTTTATTTGCTTGTTAATACTCTTCTTCATCTATATTCTTCTCTGTTTTTTTGAAGCACATATAGCAAATTCTATCTAAGCACTTCAAATCTTTGTATATATTGTTACTACTTCTTAATTTCTTTAGTAGTATTCTATTTGTCAATATCTTTTGGTTTAGCAGATTTGTATATGTACTTTCTAAAATATTGCTTGAGATTGTATCTTATATTTTATTAATATCTTTTCTTACAAAGTTTTCTTTTGCTAAAGCTATATTACTTTCTGCATCTAGCTTTTTCTTTAATTTCTTATTCAACTTTGCTCTATATCTTTCCTAATTCTCTTTTTGTACCTTGTTCAGTTTAAGAATTCTTTTTTTCTCTTTTAGTCATTTTTCTCTTGCTTAAGATCTTGTTTTTTATATTATACCTGTATCTATCTTTGCTGATATAATTCTATAGTTGCTCTCTGTAATACATTCTGCTTCTACTATCTTACATCTTATTATATACTAACAAAGCCTCTTTGAGGTCTATATATAATCTATTCTTATGCTAACTAATTTATTAGACTATATTAATTTTTTTTTATATAGATATGCTACTTTGAATATATCTTTAAGACTTAAGCTCTCTAGCTATTTTAGAAAAAGAAAGGATTGCTTTCTATCTAAAACTTTTTTACTTTGATCAAGCTTATTCGATCTTATATTATTGAAGTCTCTTATAATTATAACTTTAATTTGATCTCTTTTATATTCTTTTATCTTTTTAATTACTTGCTATTAAATCTTTTTCTTTTTTTCCTTGTTATTTAGTATATATATAAGCTAATAACTAATAATTTATACTTCTTAAAAAATATTAGTATATTGATATAGTAATTACTATATTTTGTAACTTGATCTATATATTTTTCCTATGATTTATTAACTAATAAATTTACTTTTGAGCTTTTTAACTTATTTTTATATACTCTAGTTCAAAATTCTATATAGTTGTTTCTTTTGTTGTATAAAAATTTGTCTTGCTATTTTGAAATATTTGTTTTATTAATTCCTAATATATCTATATTATTCTCTAAGACTTATTCTACTAGCAAATCTAATTTATAACTATTAGTTTTAAGACTATTAATATTATATGTAACTATATTTAATAATCTAAAGTCTATTATAGTTTGCTTTTTAACTAAATATTTCTTGTATTGTTGTATAAGTTTTCTTTCTTACTTGAACAAAGATTTCTTTAATTCAACTAGTACAAATATTAGAAGTAATTTGCTCTTTGTATTTCTATATTAGTAAGTTTTTTTTCTAAACTTTATAACTGTTGTATTATAAATATTAGAGAAGCTTCTTAGCTCTTTCATTAGTTTTAAACATTTGATTCAATTTTTATACTGTTTCTGTTTCTTCTTAGATTTAAATATAATAGTTTTACTGTTGTCTTACTGATTTCTTCTTCACTATTACTTATTTCAAGATTGTTTGAGCCTTTTTAATTCTACTTCTCTTTTAATATATCTCTTGTTCTTGTACTTGTTAATTTAGAAGTATTAGTAATTTTAATTTGCTTAAAGCTATATATATATTTCGAACATTCTCTCTTAGTGTTTATCTTTATTTTTCTTCTTTTTTCTAAACTTTTATCACTATGTCCTGGTATTAGTTCTTGTTTTCTATATTCTTTCTTACTTCTAAATTCTTCATTTTTTATTTCTTCTTTTATCTATCTTAACTTATTATTATTATAGTATATCACAAACTTTGAACTACTTATTAGATTTTCTTTGGTTTTAAAGTAAATAGTTGCACTTCTCATCTTGTTGTTATTTGTATTTTTGAAGATATACAAAGCCTTAGCATCTGATCTCTTAACTTATTTCTATAAAAGTACTTTATTAGTACTTTCTAACAAATCTAATAGCTTTGTACTGAACTTGTTTCTTGTATAAAATAAATTATAATTATTAATTCCTGCTATTATTCTTATAAATAACTAGTCTTTAAATAGTAAACATTATGTCTCTTCTAAGATTCTCTTATTATATATATTCTCTTTGAATTCTATAATAGCTCTACACTAGTCAAATGTATTTATACTAGTAACCTATTGGCATATCAATATTCTGATATGAGTCTAATTTTAAACAAATATTTGGCTCAAATAGGATACCTTTCAGTAACAAATTAGATTTAAAAAAATCAATAGAGCTATCGGTATACTGATATAGCTATCATATAAATATCATAATAAACTGATATTTAAATAATAGTTATATTGGTATATTGATAGCTTTATCAGTATGCTAATAGCTCTATTATTTTTTTAAATTCAATTTGTTACTAAAAGGTATCCTATTTGTACCAAATATCTGTTCAAAATCAGTATTATATTAGGAATATCATTATACTAATAGGTTACAATATTATACTAATATAAATTCATTCAACTAATGCTAGTTTTATTATATATACTCTTTATTATTTCTATATATTCGACTCTTCTTATAAGATATACTTTTTGAAAATCTAAATTCTTCTTATTTCACTTAATAGGTCTTAAACTATAATCTTATTTGAGTTAGTTTCTTGTTTCTTAAGTTAGTCTTTTTATTTACAATTAAATGCTTCTATTCTTCTATCTTTATATGTATCAGCAGTTTTGCTATCATTTTTATATTTGAATACTTCTTCTAACTCAATCTTTGCTTCAATATTTCTTTTCATTTTTCTTTCTTGTTCAGTATATTTAATACATTTTCTTTCAGTTAGAACTTTTTCAATATTTTTTAAATTTTCTTTTCTAGCTTTTTGTTTGTTTTTTATACTTAGGCGATCTTGCTTATTATTTTATTAAGAAAAAGCTAATATAAGCTACAAAGTAAAATTAATATAAACTATACTAATATACTCTTCTAAAAACTATTCTAGACTTACTTAGCTGCCTTAAGGTACCTAAGTATAATCTGCTACAATAGCTATTTCTCTCACAAAAAAAGTTAACTAAATATATAGTCTACTTATTTCTGATTATAGAAAGGCTACTACTAGCCTTTATCAAGATCTCCTAATTTGTTTTGAATTTTAACTACTCATCTTTTATACTATGCATAACCTAACAATTAATTTTTTTCTCTACTTTCATTTGAGTATTCAAATATTTTTCTTTTCAGAATTCCTTTTCTATGTTTATCAGTTTAGTGTTTTCCTTGTTTAGATCTGTCTTTTTTCATTTTTTCTTAGTTTTCTTTAGTCTTGTTGAGATATTATTTGATTTCTTCTAGTCTATTATAACTTTGCAGCAAAATTTCTATAATCTTTGAAAGAAACATTCTCAGAATTGTTCTAAAAAGCTTACTAAAACTCTGTTTACTTTTCTTTTCGAGTTTGTTAATTTCATAATCTCTCTATGTTGTTTATAGTTTATAAGTCCTCTTTGTAATAACTTTCTGTTCTGAATGATTGATTCTATTTCATTACTAAAGATAGTACTTTTGAATAGCTATTATCTAAAAAGATATCTAACTTGGTTTCAATTTCGAGGCTAGTTAATTGAATTACTTCACTTTCTAAGTTTTTCCATATCTTTTAATATACCTTACATTCTGCGATATGATATAGAGATTCATCCTTTTTGAAGCAGGCTATGCAACTTTGGTTTTTATATAAGTTTGGGTTTCTTTGTAAACAGATATATTTTGTTAGTAGAATGTTGTTTATACACTTTATATTGAAAATTAGTGCTTTGCTTTTCTTGAGACTGATATATTTTTTTCTCTGTATCTTTTTAAGCATCTGCTATATATTATTCTAATTTAGTTCTTGGTACTATATATTGTTTTGATTTGGGTTCATTATTTTTACTATTTTACTAAGTTTTGACCACTTTGTTTCATAATATATTGCTATTGTTATGTTTACAAAGGACCTGAGAGAGTTTTCTATGATTTGATCTTTCTATTTCAGTATAAACATCATGTCCTTAAAGGTTGACTCTGGTATGTTAAGTATATTGTTTGTATTTATACTATTTTTAGTAAGATAGTCTGTGAGATCATTATCTATATTATCACTATAACCTTTGACTTTGTAAAGTTTTAGATCTAGATTTTTAGCTATACAATAACTTAGAATTTGCCTTAGTAAACTATAATTTTTTGCTTTGAACTAGTTACAGAGTTTGTTATCTTTTTTATATTTTTTAATTGCTTCTATCATAGCTTTGCTGTCTGTAAATATATAGACTTAGGAGTTGCTTAGTGCAGTTAGCAATACAGTCCAAATTGTACCTAGTTCTGCATGAGTAGATAAGGGTCAATTTTCTAAACTATAGCTAAAACTAATTTCTCTAACTAATTTGTTTTCTAACTTTGCTATCTAACCTATTTCTATTTTATTTCCTGTTTCTCTATTCATTTTCATTGCTGTCTGTATAAAATTCTACAATCTCCTTTTCTTTTAGCTTATTACATAGTTCTGTTAAGCTTAGTTTAATTTCATTATTTGCTATACTTTTTTGTATAATAGTATTCTCAATAGTATTAGTAGTGATTACTATTCTATATTCACTGTTTGTTCTTTCTCTGTTATATATGCAGATACAGATGCTTTGAGAATTAGCTTTTCTTCTACTTTTTGTGTATCTACTATCTGATACTATTTACTATATTTTATGTTAAGCTCAGCTATTATTATTGAATATTCTACTGCTACATTTGTAATATCTAGTAAATACTTTTTTTTTGTTTGTTAGTATAATAATTTTGGTTTAATATTCTGTGATTACACCTTTCTCTGTTTTTCTAATAATTTTCTTAGGTATACTATGTCATTCTTTAAGCAAAGGAACTATTTCTTTTTTCTTCTATCTTATGTGATTCTTTTAGAACTGTTTTGATAGCTTTTCTATTTATACAATTTATTTAGTAGAGATCTTGTACTTCTCTTTTATTTTTTCCTTTAAGTACTTTTTCCTTTAGCTTTGTAAACTAACTTGATATATATCCTTTTCTCTAATAAGCTCTTATATACTTAATTTGTTGTCATGTTAGAAGAGATCTTCCTAATCTATTTAATACTTGTTTTAAAGTAAAAAAGTTTAATCTATCAGTATTTGTAAAAGATTATACTTCTTTATTTTCTAACAAGTTGTAGATTTCAGTTTTTGCACAATCTAGTTTGTTTAAATTTTTTGTTAGTTCATTTATTTGGAGTCCTATTTTGGCAATTTCATGTAAAACTTTATATATCAAGTTGTATTTAAGTATTGTCTTATTAAATTTAAACTTTTCACTAGTAGGATATATAAGGCTTTTGCTTCATAGTTGGCCTTCTTTCAATCTTATTCTGGTGATTTTTTCTGAATTATTCTATTTGTTTAACTGTATTATGAGTTTAGTAAAATAATGTGCAAGCTAGTTTTACTAGATAAAGTATAGACCTAGAAAGCTAATATAACTATATATAATATTAGCAGTGATGCTCATTAGATCTAACTTGTTTTTAGTTAATATTCAAATTGGATTTGTAATTTGTCACATATAGTCTTCAACAAGAAAGTTGTTTGAAGTCTGTACTTTATATTTGGTAGCAAAACACTATTGTTTAGATATACTACTTAGCTTGCTATAGCTTTTTTTTATCTAATTGCTTTGCACATTCTGTTGATTTCATTTCTAATTATATTTAAACTACAATTTAGATTATTCTTATTTGAAATCTATACTCCTAAATGCCTATATAGACTTGCATTTTTTTTCATATAAACCTTATCACCTTTTGTACTTATATTTGCTATGAAAAGCTCTTTGGTTTTTTTTGCTTTAGAGTTTGCATTAAAAACTAGTAGTTCAGACTTTTTACTATTAATTTCAATATTATTTAATATATAAAATTTATTTGTAGCAGGTCTGGCGATCTTAGTGTAGTAGTTAGGTTGCCAGACCACTATGCAAGAGGTCTGGAGTTCAAATCCTACTGTCGACGAATTTGAATAATTACTCAGATCTTTGTATCCAATTTACAGTAAACCCTGTCCATTTCTGAGGTTGTAACCCTGTAAATCACATTGCACTAATATCATTCGGATATTAGAAGTGTGATAGGGTGTTTGGTGAGACGTAACGTTACATGAATAAATCTTGATAGGATCTATGGGCAGAGGACCTGCATAGTAGAAATCCCGAGTAGGTGAAGTAGTACAGCTTTTGATAGTCATACTGGTCAACGCTTGATCCAGAAAGGAAACTATGATCAAAAGATGCAGATCGAGTCAGGTGCGTATAAATTCATTCTACAGAGAGAATCAGTAACACCAATCTGGCTTGGCAGCTAACTGAATTGGGAGGATCTGCTTCATGAAACATCCAAGAAACTAGAATACAAAAAACTGGTGGAGAGCCACAGTAGGAACTGGAGTTGTACAAATATCTACAAGGGTCTAATCTAGGTGATCCCATAAAATGGGTATAGGCCGCTCTAATAGATTTGCTTCGAGGTTAACCAGCTTTGCAATACTAGCAATGTGTCTGGTATAGTGTATCCTGAGAGGACCTAAGCTGATTTGAGTAAATGGATCTGTAACGAGCTAGCTGGCTTAAGCAGTTAGGTGTTGCAGTGACGTTAGATTTGGATCTGTATGGGTTAATGAACAGAGTATTTAAATAGGTAACTCACAGGTGGGTTACAGATATGGCAGCATAGTGTAGAACCAATCAGGTGGTCTAATCGTCTATGCAGCGGACTACTTAAATTAGACAATGACTAAAGTTGTACATGTGGCTTGTTGTACACTCTTCATATAATTACAAACAGTAGGGATTATCAATATATAATTCTGTATGCAAATACTAATAAAATCTCATTAGCAATGTAAGCCGCCTTAAACAATAAAAAAAAAAAAAATTTATTTGCAGCATTGACGATTTTTTGTAGTTCTACTTTGAATTTAGCTATTCAAGTAGTATTATCTACATATGCTAATATAGCTTGTTGGTAAGATATTTCTTTAGTTATATTATAAACTAGGTTTTCTAGCCAGTTGGTTATAATCTTATACCCTGTATCTCTTGTTTTTTAAATTGCATATAGTAATAGATTATAAAAAATACACTATATCAGAGGAGATATAACTTCTTCTTGATCTATACAGTCTTTTGCTTCGAATTCCTCAGTTAAGCCAAAACTTATAATTACTTTTATCTTCCTTTCTTTGTATAGATTATGAATAAAGTTTACTACTACCTTTAGTAGTTTAATTCTTAGCAATGCTTTCTTTAGTATCTCTAGACTAACTGAATTGAAGGCTTTGTGCATATCTTGAAAGAGTATTTAGAGCTCTTTGTTTTTTGTTTTGTATCTTCAATGATACTACTCAGTATATAAATTGGGGTTGCTGTACTATTACCAGATAGTTTTGCATAATTTGGTCTTCATAGTATATTATACTTTACTAGAACTTTATTTAGCTTATGTGTTAATACTCTAATAACTGTTTTGTGAAAAGTTTCTAGTAGAATGATTGAACATACATTAGCTAAATTATAGTTCTAATTTTCATCTTTTGGTATTAGGTAAAGTTTACTGAGTTTCTATTTAAGTAGTATTTTACTATTTTGTATATATAGATAAACAAGATATCTAAATACTTTTGTATCAAGGAACTAACTTTTTTGATTAAAGAGTAGCTTATCCCTAATAGATCTGAAGCTAATTTAGATTTTATGTTTTTTAGTGCTTCTACTTACTCTTTTTCTGATATACTAGTATTTAGGTTTTTGTAAATTTTAAAGTCTATCTCTTGCATTAGACTGTAGATATTCTTTCATTTATTTGATATATTATCTTCTTGTAATTTTCTTTTTCGAAACTGTAATTTGAAATATATTCATATTTCTTTTAGGTCTTCTTTTTCTTTGTTTACTAGTACTATATCAGTGTTGTCTTCTCTTACTATTTTGTCTAAAATTATACGCTTTAAAGATCTTTCTAGAAAACTATTTAGTATATGTTTAAGCTCACCTTGAATTGCTTCATAGTATTAATTTATTGCTACGTTTATTTCTTTAAGATCTTCTTTTCTTCTTTTTTGCAAGAGCTTTACATTTAGATTTTTTACTAAAGTTTAAGCATTACTAGTTTTCCTTTAGTCCAAACTTCTTCAATAAGATATTCTATATCTGTTTCATATGCAGCATTGATGTTTGCTATTACTGTATTTACTCTGTCTCTTTTTAGATTATCAATTTGTTGTCCTAGATTCTTCAAGCAAGTTTGGCTAATACTTCCTACTTTCTTTAGATCCTTTTTGAGTTTGTTGCTTTCTTTTAGCTTCAGTGTTTTGGTATTTTCTGCTACAATTTTTTTTCCTAGCAGAAATGCTTTAGTGTAATTAGTGATACTAGTTACTATTATATCCTATAATAGATTTTTGTCTTGTATTTCTATTTCATAACTCTTATTTTCTTTTAGAATTTATAATTTTTTTGCGAGTATATGGTCTAACTTAGTTTTATAGTTTTTCTAATTCTCTTCTTTTGCTTTATCAAGTTAGAAAACCTATTACTTTCCTTTTAGTTTTTTGTTGCAAACTGTAGATCTAGTTTTTTTTATTATTTCTGAAAGCATAGTTGTAACTACTATTGAGTAATCACTACCTATAATAGTATTTGCTTCAATAATATTACTATGAATTAGACTGAGACTGAGTTCTTTAGATACTCATATATAATCTATTCTTGAATTAACTACTGCATTTAGTCTTATAAACTTTTTCTTATAAGGATGCAAGTGCCTAAATGAGTTAATCATTCTAGAATTTTCGAGCTATGATATTATAGGTAGTTTTGTTGATCATTTAGATTCTGCTCTGCTTTAATCTAATTCATTATTTCTTATATCATTAAAATCTTCTAAAATTATAATTTTTGTATTTTTCTTTGTATACTTGTTTTATCTTTTGATTACTAGTTATTGTATTTCTTTTCTTTTTTCTCAGTTGTTATATGGTATGTATATTGCTATTATTAGTAGTTTTTGCTTTCTAAAGATAAAGAGTGCCTCTATATAATAAGCGCTATTTCTTTTTACTTAGTTTAGATATTTTTCACATTTCTTGTTTATTAGTAAACCTATTCTAGAATTTTTTTTCTTGTTACTTTCTACATCTGATCATATACCTATATAATCTTTCTGTTTACCTATATTGAACTTATTTTGTCTCTTAGTTATATTTGTCTTATTAATATTTATTATATCTATTTTTTCTGTTTTAGCCTAATTTAGAAATAATTCTATTTTTGAGAAGCTTCTCTTTCTACTATTAATATTATGCATTGTAATTTTTAACATTCTAAAATCTTCTATATACTTCTAACTCTTTCTATTCTTTGCTTTGTTGCTAAACACCTTATCTTCTTCTTCTTGTAGATAGTCTACTACTCTGTTTATTTCTATTTGTTTAACTAAGGTACTTTTTAGGAGCGATAAGAAGTATTCCACTCTATATTACAAATTTTTTCTTCTAAACCTTTTATAAGTTGTAATATATGGTCTATGGAGACTCTTGTTCATAAGTTGATTTTGGGCTACTTGCTAACTTACTAGGTATTTCTTTCTTTTTTTCTTCTCATATTTCATTCTTTTTCTTTTTTGTATAGGTACTTTAATAGCTATTTTCTTCTCTAGTATTAGTATTATATAAAGCTTCATGTTCAGATCTTACCTAATTTACTCTAGAGTTTGTTTTATATATCTTTTCTAACTCATCTGCTATTTTAAACTTATTATAGTAACTTTTATCTTAGTTTTTATCTTTCTCTGATTCCTATATCAAATTTGTATCATAATATTTTAAGTTATATTTTCTTGCTTTTAATAAGTTTCTTCTACTTTGGAAGGAGACAATAGCATATCCTTTGTTGTTGCTATTTATATTCTTGAAGATATATACTCCTTTTGCATTTGTATACTTAATTTGTCTGAGTAGTAGTAGCTTATTAATATTAGTTAGTATATTATATAATTTTACTATATGTTGTTTTTGGTTTTCTAGAATTTCTCTTCTGTTAAAGCCTGGAGTTACTCTTACTAATATTTTATTTTGAAGAGGGATTATCTATAATAGTGATTCTTGATTACTTCTTCTTTTTTTCATAAGGGTTATATCTGCTCTCAGCTTGTAGTATTCTTCTTTTATCATTTCAATATATATAATTCTCCCTAGATACCTTGTAGCTTTGAAAACTTGAGATCTTGCTATTTGTCGAGAAAGGTCTTATATCTTAATTTGTTATTTGTCTTCTAAGTACTAGTTATTTTTGTTAGTGTAATATAAATTTTTGTTGTTTGTAGTATTTATATTACTTCTTATTCTTCTAGTTTCAAAAACTTTTTCAAGTTCTGAAATTGTTTTTTCTTTTAGTTCCTCTCTACTAAAATTGATTTTCTTGTTTGATAAACTATCTTAGATATTATTCTTTTGTTGAGATATTGGTTTGTGACTATTAGTTCTTCTATGAGTAGCTGAATATGTTCATATTCTTTTTTTTTATTTTCCAACTCTGTTCTTGTTTCTTTATAGCCCTTTTCATAGTCAAAACTTATTATATATCAGAGGTTACTTTTTATAAATTTCTTAAATATTTCTTTAATGTATATGTTTCTTTTTAATAGCTATCTCAAGGTTTTTTTTCTTTGGTATATATTTTTGCCTATGATATTCACTACTAGTACTCTTATAATAATATCTTTTTTTTTCTTATAATTGCCTATCTTGGGTGTTCACATACTTCTTTCAAATAAATTATTTCCTGGTCTGAGTTTAATTTCTTTATCTAATCTTTCAAATATTTCTTCTAGAATTTTGCTTTCTGGTTTGATTTGTAAAAGATCTGTAGATATGTCTATACTCTCAATTTTTGTTTTATCACTAATCTGATCTAATTAAGAGTCTTCTTTATTTATTTCCATTTTTACTTTGATTACTTTTTATTTTGTATTTCAATTTCTAACTCTATATATAGCTTGTTTTCTGCTATTTTTCTATTTCTTTTATTTCTTTGTATGTTTCTAATATTTGTATTGTAGTCTGAGTTTCTTCTTAATTGAGAATCTGATTTACTTTATCGATTCTATCTAAGATTGCTGCTCTTTGAATTATCTTTCTACATTTTCTAATAGTAGTAATAATATTTTTGTTAATGTTCATTACTGTTGCGACTATTTCATCTAGATATATTGCTAATTCTTCTACTGAGTTGCTGCTATCATAAATCATCTCTTTATCATATAACTAAGCTATTTTATTAATTAACTTAATAGAATTATTTGCATTCTACATCTTATCTAATTAAATATTATCTTAATTTGTAATTAGTTGATCTACTCTTGAAAGAATTCAAATTTCTTATTAGTATGAGTGAGGCCTTCTAGAAGTTGTCTAGTTTTTTTTTTTTTTTTTTTTGTTATTAAGGTGGCTTATATTGCCAAAGGAATTTTATTAGAATTGCATATGGGATATACATTAATAGTCCTTACTGTTTGTAATTATATGAAGAGTGTACAACAAGTAATATGTACAACTTTAGTCATTGTCTAATTTAAGTAGTCCACCACACAGGTAATTAGACTACTCAATTGGTTCTACACTATGCTGCCATACCTGTAACCTGTCTGTGAGTTATCTATTTAAATACTTTGTTCATTAACTCATACAGATCTAATCTAACATTACTACAACACCTAACTGCTTAAGCCAGCTAGCTCGTTATAGATCCATTTATTCAGAACGGCTTAGGTCCTCTCAGGATATATTATACCTAACATATTGTAGATACTGCAGAGCCAGTTAACCTCGAAGCATACCTATTAGAGTGGTCTGTAGCCATTTTATGAATTCACCTAGCTTAGACTCTTGTAGATGTTCATATAATCCCAGTTTCTACTGTGGCTCTCTACCAGTTTTCTGTATCTATCTTCTCAGATGTTTTACGAAGCAGATCCTCCTAATCCAGTTAGCTGCCAAGCCAGGTTGGTGTTACTAATTCTCTCTGTAGAATAGATTTATGCGCACCCAACTCGATCTACATCTTTTGTCAATAGTTTCTTTTCTGGATCAAGTATTAGCTGGTATGACTATCAAAGGCTATATTACTTCACCAACTCGGGATTTCTACTATGCAGATCCCCTGCTCGTAGATCCTATTAAGATTTATTCATATAATATTACGTCTCGCCAAATGTCTCATCATACTTCCAATATCTAGATGATATTAGTACAACATGATTTACAGAGTTACAACTCCAAAAAATGAACAGAGTTTACCGTAAGTTAGGTACAAATGTCTAGGTAATTATTCAAATTCGTCGACAGTGGGATTTGAACTCCAGACCTCCTGCATGGCAGTCTGACAACCTAACTACTACACTAAGATCGCCAGACCTTTTGTCCAGTTTTAAGTTAGCATATATTTTCATGTATTATATATGATTTGTTTTAATTTACTGATCTACATGTAACTCTGTTAATGTATTCTAACTTTTCTTTGTTTTGATCTTAACATCTATTTTGTATAACCAAAATATAGAATTTTTCAGGGGTTTAGCTATTCTCTAAAATTTTTAAAAAAACAGACAAAATTTTACACAGATGAGATATTTTTCTTTGCTGTAGTCTTTTAGAAGAGTTGAATTTTCTTTTTTCTTTAGTTTCTATATTCTTTTTCTGTTAGGAATCTTTTTTCTTAGTACCTTTTGCTATTCTTTTTAAGTATGTTCTAGAATTATTTGTATTTTTTCTTTAGTTCCGAATTTGGTCAAAATAATCTGCAGAGAGAGTTATATTTCTTTATATTAGATTTTAGTAATCAGCAAAAAGAATTGTTAGAAATGTCTAGCTTTTTGTTTATTTTTATTATTCTTTTTCTTATTTTTTTTAGTATTTTAGATATTTGATTCTAATCCTTTATTACTTTTCTTTTCTAATATTTTCTTTTCTCTAACTAATCTAAACTACTTATATTTCTCTTTCCTGTTTACTAGTCTGTATTGTATATCTTCAAAGCCTTTCTCACAATTGAAAATTAATATACACTATTAATTATTTTTTGAAAATTCTTTATAGATTCATTTTAAATAAGAGTTTTCTTTTAATACCTATTTTAGTAATTTTGCTCTATATTCTTCATTATCTCCAAATATATTTGCTACTACTACTTTTGCTTTGATATCTATTTTGTTTTTATATTTCTTTTCTCTTAGTACTTAGATACTTTCATTTAAAAATTTTGCTACTTCTATCTTTTCTTCTTATATAATTTTGATTCTTTCTATTTCTTTTACTTTATTTTGAAAAACTACTTTTGTTAACTCTTGTAACTCTTTCTATAGCTATCTCTACTTCTTTTAACTCTATATTTAGCATCTTTATTAAGTTTAATATTTTTGTATTTATTTTATATTTATCTATTTTTATTTTAATATTTTTGCAAATTAGATCTAACTTTTATATTCTAGAACTTTTTCTACTTTTCTATTTCTTTGTGTATTGCTACTTTTCTAATTACTTTTCTCTATTCTTTTGCTACAGTTATAATATTACTCTCTATATTTATTAATTTCACTACTATCTTGTTTACATGATCTTCAAAACCTAGTACTAATTTACTACTCTGAGCTAAAATTTCTTTACTGTATTCTTTAGAAATTTTACTAATTAATTTTAATGTATTTTCTTTGCTTTATATTTTGTACTTGATTTGCTTTATTTGTTGTTTACTCTTCTTAGTTTGGTTTTCTAAATATTATTTCTAAAAATAACTTAGTCTTTTTTTAAAATTTTTTAAAGGTTTATTCAGGTTGTCTGTAAACTATCTGGTTTTGATCTTATGTAATTTATCTTTGCTATTTGATACATAACATGTAATTTAATAATATGTTTGTTTATTTACTTACTTTGTATATGTTTGTATTATGTATACTGATCTGCAATTTAGAGTATTTTAGAATTTTTAATTTTTAACAAAAAATTTTTTTATTGTAAAATTTTTATTTAAGCTTCTTTTAAGTTTCTTTTTGGATTATAATTTTTTTATTTTTCTTCTTTTCTATATGTAATTTTCCTTTTAGAGTTTTTTTTTTAATATGTTAAAAAGTATTATTTAGTGAGTTTGATATTTTTCTATGTAAAAACCTTTAGCTCAAATTTGTGACCAATAATCTATAGGAAGAGTAGTAAGTATAATATAATATTATATAAAAAAATTTTAATAAGATATATAAACAAAGAATCTATATAGTAGAAATCTTAAGTTAATAAATTAATATAGTCTTTTTATAGCACTATATCAGTAAAGTCTGATTTGAAAAAAAGATTTAGTTTAATAAAAGTAGAAAGTTTTAAGATTACTAGACAGAAAGATAAAATAACTAACTAAATACTAAAAAAGAACTAGATTAACTAATTAGTAAAAGATTATAGTAGAATCTAGAGTTATATAAATACTACAAAAGTCTAAGCTAAATAAATCTGTTAAATAAGTATAAGACTATTCTAGTAAAAATTACTTCTAAGATTAACTAAAACTCTACAAACTTACAATATATTAGATAATATATATTCTAAGAAAACCTAAGTTATAGCAAAAAAAATTTTATAAATAAGTTAACTAACTTAAGCAGTCAGATGTAATAATAAAATTAATTGATATAAAAGATGAATTAATGATTAGAGTATTTAAATAAATAACTCATAAGCAAACTATAGATATAGTAATATAATATAGAACTAAACAGATAACTAATATCTATATAACAAACTACTTAAATTAGACAATAACTAAAGATATACATGTAGCTTGTTGTACATTCATCATGTAATTACAAACTTTAAGAGATTACTAAATATGTAACTTTGTAATAAAAAATTAATAAAATCTAATTAACCAAAAAAGCAACCTTAATAATAAAAAAAAAAATAAACCTAATATTATTAATATTTTATTAAATTATTTAAAAAATAATATTTACTTTTTAATTTTTCAGGCAAATTTACCTGAAATACAGTCTAAAGGATAATACTGTAATAATAAATATACTAGCTAATCATATTAATGATTTACTAGATATTCTACTTTTTTAAAACTTTGATTGAAAATATCTTAATAACTACTTTATAAATGAACTGCTTCGTGTAAAGTAAAATTATTCTTGTTAAAAACAAAAAATATTTCTCTTTTGGACACTAAATTTGATGAATTTTTTTATATTTAGATTCTATAGATTTCAAGAATTCAAATAAAATTTTTGTTATCAAATTCTGTTAGATAGTTGTTGAAATACCTTAGGTCAAAGTCATATAATTTTTTTCTTAGTTTTTTATTTTGATATACGTTTGAAATTTTTTAAAATTTTGATCGAAGATAGTTTGACAACCACTTAATAAACTCAATGAAAATTTTCTTATTTAGGCTTTATAGATTCCAAAAATTCAGTTATCGAATTTGGTTAAGTAGTTGTTGAGATACTTTCAATCATCAAAGTCATGAAAATTTTTTAAAAATATGATTGAATATATCTCGACAACCACTTAACGAAGTTTTATGAATTTAGGTAAGATGAATTCCAAGAATTCAAAAAAAAATAAAAAAATAAAAAAATACATCGAATTTTGTTGGGTAGTTGTTGATATACTTTCAATCAAAGTCATAAAAATTCTTTACAAGCTTTTTATTTTAGTCTGCGGACATCATCAAGCCAAGTTTTTCCAGGTAGTATTTCAGAAGGTTCAAATAAAATATCATATAATTTGGGAACAATTCAGATAAGTCTTGAATTACAGAACCGATATAAAAATAAGGCAATATTACAGGTTGCGTTAAAGAGCTTTAATTTTTTAAGTATAATAATCTCTATTCCAAGCATTAACGATTTGCTATTTTTTACATTTCATCTTTTGTTATTCTTAGAAGATATAAACCATCAAGAGCTTTCG
>CAJVPM010000300.1:0-19412 GCA_910592325.1 Scutellospora calospora | reverse complement strand
GAAATGCTAATATATAAATCTAAATATCAAATATAATATAATAATAAATAATTAAGAAAATATGCTAAAGTTCATTTAATAACAACACTATTGTTAAATAATAAAGACTTTATAGTCTTTATTATTAATCAATAATAAAGATTATAATTAACGTTCTGAAATATTATTATAGAAATTTCTTTAAACTCTATACAGAGAATTGAAGAGTAATCTAGAAATTCTTTTTCTATCTTTGTTGATACTAGTAAAGATGAAATGTCTAAATTTGAATATTTATTAAAGAACTTAATAATTGTATCACTAGTTAAATTAGAAAGTTAATGCTTATTGACTAATATTATGAAATCCTTATAAGCATTGTTAAGCTATTCAACTGTTTAGAGATTATATAAATTATGAAAAGCATCATTAAATGAAGCATTCTCATAGTTTTTAGTATCACTTTCATTAGACTCAATTAGAAAAATATAATCTTCAGACACATTTTCTAAAAGAGGTTCAATATTCATAAAAAAATCTAAATTAGGATGAGGTATTACTGATATATCCTATTCATATGGAAAAATAAATTTAATTAATAAAAATCATTAATTAACTTTAACAATTTATATTTTACTATATACTAAATTATATTAAGGTAATATAGATAAGTTTTTATTTTAATATATAGTATATTGATTAATATCATTTTTAAATTATAAAAATTTTATCAAAACTTAATTAATTTATATTTTACTTATATTTCAAATTATGTTGAGATGATAAAGATAAGTTTTTGTTTTAATATATATATATCAATTAATATTATTTTTAAATTATAAAAATTTTAATATAACTTAACCTAAAAATAATTAAATTTTTTTTTTAATTTAGCAGTTATGCTGTGGCTTTATTTAGATTTGTTTTTAATTTAAAAATATCATTATTTAGCTATATACTATCTAATGTCTAATTTTTTAAGCCCTAACTCACTTAGTTATTATATTGATACCTGTGTGTGATCTGCTATAGTAACCTTTATTTTATATTTAAGTAGTTTATAATTTATAAACTACAAGTTAGTATAGCCTATTATAACTAACTTTAGATCTAACTACTTAAGATTCTCTTCTTTACTTCTTTCACTATACTATCCAATACTATTTTAAGACTACTATTACAATTTTCTAAATTTTTATCTATTTTGCAATTTGTTTTTTTCCTTGTAAACCTTTCCTTTAGATCATTTTTCCTTTTTTTTCATGCATATTTTTCTTTTTTTGAGATCTTTTCTTTTTTTTCCCATGCTTTCATGTCTTTGCATCAATTTTTTCAAATTTCCTTATATACTAATTCTATTCTAGAATTTAGTTTTTATACTTTCAAAGCCAACAATAGACTTAATTTTTTTAGTATTGTCTTTAGCAAGGATACTCTTTAACTATTCTTTTCTCTTCTGTTGTTTATTTTCTGTTCATATTAGATAGCTTAGTATATGCCTATTATCTTCATAAAGCCATTTCTATGCTTCTTCATTGATTTTTTTAAGTGCCTAGTATATTTTTTTACAAGTAATTAAATATCTAATTATTTCTTTTTTCTTTAAACATTTTTGTATAGGCTATTCTTATAAAGTTGTAGTCTTCTGCAGTTTAAAGTTTCAATAGTTAGAAGAAGATTTTTAATATATTTAATTTTGAACAATCACAAGTAGTTTATTTCAGAGTTTTGATATTATTTACAGCAACTTTCAAGTATACCTTTGAAAGCTTTCTAATCCTGTTTTTGAATTCTTGTTTGATATTCCTTATTATTTTTCTTTCTTAATTAGATCCATTCTGCTGTGTATATTGTTTGAACTACCCTTTTCATAAAAGCTCTTAGAGGCGTTTCTAAGCTAAGCTCTTTCCATTCAGAAATATACTTTATACTATTATTACTAATATTGTTTAGTTTTATACTATTTACTTCATATATTCTTTCTTTTGCAAGCTTATCTGCAAGGTCATTATATATATTTCCTGAATAACTTTTGACTTTTGTGAATATTAGCTGAACTAATTTGCTTATGCAAACTTTTTTAATTACATATAGAATATTATTGTTCTTTGATTTTAACTACTCACATATTTTTTTATTTTTAAGACAATTCTTAATTGCAAAAATTGAACATATGCTATCTATTCTTATTTCTACTTTGCACCTATTAGGAACTAACAAAACTACTACTAGACAAGCTACCAGCTCTACATGAGTAGATAAGAACTAATTTTTATCTTTCTCTTATAACAAAAAACTATATTACTTGCACTATCTATTTGAACTATACTAAATTCTATTCTTACTCTATTCCTAAAATCTCTACTACTGAGTGAGCTATCTATATAAAATACTATTTCCTTTTTTTCTCTATTTGCCTCTAACCTATCTTTTAACTCTTCTCTGATTTTTTTGTTTTGAATAACTTAGTTAATTAGCTCTGCTTCCTAACTACTTTTTACTATGACATACTCTAGATTCTTGAATTTTTTCATATCTTCTTTTTTGATTTTTTGGTTCCTTTTTCTTATTTTTTCTAAGTACTTTTAATTGAAAACTACTTCTGGTATATTATCCTTCTTCTGTATAAAGCTTGAGATATTATAGACTTCTTTAAGTGCTATCCTTTGCTTTTAGTAATTTTTCTTCAGTTTGATTCTTTCTTTATATACTTTCTGTTAGCTGCCTTTAATGTGTAAGTTCTTATAATCTTCTTCCCAGATTTCTACTTCTACAAGCTTCTTTTTTTTTCTGACAATATAGCCTATTTCATTTTCTTTATTCTCTTTGCCTTTTATAAGTACTTATTTATTCATTCTTTTGTTATATAAAATTCTTTCTTTGATTTCTTGTACTTAGAATCCTTTTCTTTTTTGGTATTCTTCAGTTACTACCTTTGATTTCTTATCTTCTATAATTTCATTCTCTAAGGTTTAAAACCACTTGGCTTTTCTACTAACATATCTCTTCCTTTCTCTTATTTTAAGTTGTTTCTAAGTAATCATTCTTTTTTCTTTTTTATCTAACAACTGATTTATGTATTATAAGTTTAGCTTACTTATACCTTCTTGTACTTTCTTTATATTGCATTTATTAAGAATATTACTAATAAGATAGTCTTTTCCTTTCTACAAGTTTACAATATTCTAACTTGCTATAAAGTCATTCTCTGCAACTCTTAAATCAAATCTTTTGCCTGTTGTATTATTATAGCTTCTAGATTTCTATACTTAATTTTTTTTCTGCTCATATTTTTTGCTATAAATATATACTTTAGTATATTCATGTCTAGTTGTGATTGCTTTAATCTCATTAAAGTAGTAGTACCTACAATGCTATTTGTATTTATTCTTATAAATAGCTTTAATATATGGTGCTCAATATGTTTTTGCTATAGATTTACTACTCCAAAAATTTCTTTATGCCAGAGGGTTGCATTCACACATATGGAAGGTAGCTCTAATTTTATTTGATTAATCTAAGCATAGGTTGGTATATACTATTACATAATTTTTTCTTTAGATATATATTTGCTAGTAGATATTTGAGCTTTGGAAGCAGTACTATATTGTTTATATATATTATCTGGCTTGCTAAGAGTTTTTTGTATTTTAGTATACAAATTAGTTTTTCTACTTCTTTTTTGTACTGTAGGATACTTGTTCTTTCTTGTTTTCTTAAACTCATCTAAACCCCTAGAAATCTCATACTTTCTTCTAGTTTTTTAACCTTAACTAGACTTGGTAGTATTCCAATTTGTATATATTCATCTTTTTTCCCTTGCTTGTAAGGTTTCTAAGCAATTGCTTCAAATTTTGCTCTATTTATCTCAATATTATTTAGTGCAAAAAAACTATTTGATACTTGAATAATTTTTTGCAATATCTGCTTTGATTCTACTACTTGTATAGTATCATCTGCATATGCTAATACTGAAATCATAGCTTTTTCTGTTTTATATATATGTCTTTTAATATCTATTAGTTACTGGAGCTCTATTTGGTAACTGAATTCTAGCTGCTGTATTTTTACTAGCAGTAGATTATAAAATATTCTCCATATTAGAGGAGAAATTACTTTATCTTGATCTATTCTGTCTCCAGTTATCAAAAAATTTGTTGGGCCTTCATTCTTTATTACTCATATTTCATAATCTTGATATAATTGTTTAATAAATACAATTAGATTTTTTGAGAGTTTGATTCTTTTTATAGAGAGTTCTAAAGCATATATACTAACTGAATCAAAGGCTTTTTACATGTCTTGAAAAGCTATCTACAACTCTTTTTCTTTTTAAATCGCATTTTCAATGATATTTTTCAGAACATATATAGGTGCTATATTATTTTTGTTAGATAGTTCTAAAAGTTTGCTTTTTTTAGAATTTGCTTTTGAACAAAAACTTTGCTTAATCTTTTTTAAACTATTCTAACTACTAGCTTTCTGAATATCTCGAGTAATATTATTGGCCTAGTATTAGCTAAGTTAAATTCCTAATCTGTACTTTTAAAGATTAAATATATTTGCTCTAATTTCTATTTTTTAGAGAATTTTCCTTTGTAAACTATTTTGTTTGCAAATTTAACTAAGTATTCTTTTGTCTTAGAGCTTATTTTCTTTATGAGTCTGTAGCTGATTTCTGAGATACCAGATACTGTATCTTCTTTTAGAATATTTGTTACTTCTAACTATTCTTCTTTTGTTATTTTATTCATAACTTCTGTATACCAGGCTTTATTGATTCTTTCTTGTTCTTCATATATATTAGCCTATTCTTGATCTATTTGCTCAAACTTGTAGTTTTGCCTTCTGAATTGTTCTTTGAAGTACTTTTTTATTTTTCTTTTAATGTTATTGCTTTCTGTAACTAATTTTTGTCTTCGAACTTGTTTTTGCTCTGAACTAAGATTCTATCAACTATAATCTTTTTATAAAAATATTCAAGCAATTTGTTTAGCATTTGCTTTTGGTTTTTTAGCATTAATACAAATCTTTTTTTGATTCTTTCTTTTATTTCTTTTTCTTTTGCAGATTGCATTTCTTTTCATGCTTTTTCCTTTAATATATTCTACTATTCTTTAATTTTGTTACAGTATTCTTTGTTCTAATATTCTAGTAGCTATAGTATATTAATCTTATATTCAGTATTAAGATATTCTATTCATATATCTAGAATTGCTTTCTTAAGTTTATCTATACTTTGCCCTGTATCTTTAGACTCTTTTCTAAATATTTTTCCTAGAACTTTAGTTTTACTATATAATAAAGATTTTGTAGCTTCTTTTTTAATTAGATATTTTGAGTTTTGTATCTTTGTTAAAAGAATATATTTGCTTACTACTACTTGTATTACCTTGGCTATTAGCTCCTATTCTTTATCAATATCTGTTTCAAGCATTATTTCTCTTTGACTTTCTTCTCTTTTTTTCCTTTTTTCTGCATTTTGCATAATTTTTTCTACTTCTTGACTATAGTTATTCCAGTCTTTTTCTGTTGCCTTATGATATTAGTATTGTTTTTTTGTTTCCTTTTGTCCTTTTTTATTTCTCTGCTTATTCTTCTCTAAAATACTTATTCTATTTAGTTGTAACCAGACTATTCTATGATTACTATTTGTTACTGTTTCCATTTGTTCTATATTGCTATCTATAATAAAGCTTCGCATATCTTGCATTACCCAAATATGATCTATTCTAGTTAACATGTTGCTATTTGTCTATGAGTACTTAATTAGCTCTGGATTGCAAAATCAGAAGGTTTCTATATAGTTAGTATTTTTCAACCACTTTGTAATTCTTGTGCTAGTATCTGTATTTCTTTTTTTTTCACTACTTGTATCAAGTTTTTCACTTAATATTATATTAAAATCTTCTAAGATCATATAAACTGTATTTTTCCTATTATTAATAATTTCTTCTATAAGTATCTTGTGAACTTTTTTTTGATACTTTTTCATTCTTAAGAGATAAGTATACTATCCAAACTTGAAACACTACTCTTCTAAAGAAAAATTCTGCTTTAAGCAAATATGAGCATACTTTTTACAAACTTCTATATTTCTTAACCAGTTCTGATCAACTAAAAGCCTAATTCTTGACTCTTTGTATTTTTCTTTTTCTGCTTCTGTCTAATAGCTTGTATACTTATATTCATTTGTATTTATCTATTTGCCTTCTTGTTTACTTATATTAGTTTCTACTATTCTAATAATATTGTACTCTTCTAACTTATCATACTCTGCTAACAATTCTACCTTGTATTATCCTCTTTAATTCTATTAATATTATGTGTACCTATTTTTATACCTTCTTGTTTTTCACTTCTTTCCTTATTATTATCATCTGATTCTTGTTTCTTTTCTCTTCTCTCTGTGTTTTCTCTATGTTCTTTCTTGTTTTGGTTTGTACTTGTTTTTGCTCTGTTTTGTCTTTTAAGTTTTCCTTCTTAATCGAATAGAGCTTTCATTAATTCAATTTTAGCAACTTTTAGAAGCAATTTAGAGCTTCTAAACCCTAGTAGTCTTCAAAACTATTTAGTTTTCTCTTTAAAGCTTGAATACATTATGTTATACCACTGAAGGATTCTTTATATTTCTTCTTATTATGACATTCTTTTCTTTCTCCTACTGTGTAAGATTCTTCATATTTTTTTAACTTCCTAAAGATTTGGTTTTCTAATCTGTTTCTTTTTTTTAAAATTTTCTTTTTATTTCTGTGAGAGGAGGTTAATTCATTAGAAGATAATTCACATTTCTTGAAACTTCTCATATTTGGTTCATGAACGTAAGCTCTATACTTAAATTTTTCATCAATGAAGTATATTTCATTTGGTTCTGCTTTAGGCATCTCTCAAAAGAGTCTAGTATCATAATATTTAACTATATACTTCTGTGTCTGAACTATATCTTGTTATCTTCTGAAGGATACTAATGCATAGCTTTTATTGTTTCCATTTGAATTTTTGAAAACATATACTATGCTTGCACTAGTATGTTTAAGTTGTCTGAACAGTAATACTTTATTTACATTTTGAGGTATATTATATAACCTTGCTATAAACTATTTTCTGTTTTCTAATATCTTTTTTCTATTTGATTCTAGAGTTATATATACTAGAAGTTCATTTGTCAGAGAGATAACCCAAGCTTCAATTTCTTGTACAAAACTATATCCTTTTTCAAAAAAAACTTCTGCTCTTGTTTTTTTATGATTTTCTCTTATTATTTTAATATTTTTAATATATCTCAAGTATTTGATTACAAAGAAAACTTGTGATCTCAATGTATAGTAAAGTATATCCTATATAGTAATGTTTTCTTTTTCACTTAAATACTACTCTCTTTCCTTAACTATATTGTTAGTCTTGATGAAACTTTCCTTTTTATTTAGAAGAGTCTTCTGTTCATATATTCTTTTTTTCTTTTTGTCTTTAGTTGGCAGTATTTTCTTTTCTTCATTTAATTATATATTGTTTCTTTTCTTTTTTTGCTTATATTGCTTATTAAAGCTTCACTTTTTTCATTCTGATTATATACAGTCGATCCTTTCTTTAGATTTCTTTAAGCTCTTTTTTTGCTTGTATTTTTCTTCTTTCTTTTTCTTTAACTTTGTCTTGTATATCTTTTTCTTTCTTTAAGCTTTCTCTTTCTACTTTTTTTTTAAGTATTAGGTTCAGCTGGTTGAATTCATCTTTCTTTTTTTCTAGTTTTGACTTAGCTTCTTTATACTCTTTTTTATAATTAAAGTAAATGATACACTATTAGTTTCTATTTGTGAATTTTTTTTTGAATTGCCTTGATATGCTTGTTTCCTCTTAGAGATATCTAATTGATTTTTCTCTTTATTCTGCATTATCACCTAGAATTTTTACTACTACTACTTTTGCTTTAATCTTTTCTTTATCCTTATACACTTCAGAGTTAGATACTTAAAAACTACTATCTAAAAATAAACTACTATGTTTTGATTTTCCTATCTTTGCTAATTGTTCTAATCTATCTTCTATCTTGTTTTTGCATAGATCTATTTCTATACTATTTTCTACGAGTTGGATATTTTTCATAACTTTAGGTATATTATTTCTTTTCTCTATTTTTATACTACTATTTATTTTTTCTTGTTATTGTGAAATCTGTTTTATATTTTTGTAAGCTTCTGTTTCTTTTGTTCTTTTTGCTTCTATAACTGATATTTCTTCATTTTCATTTCTATCTCTTGTATTACTTCATTTATACTTTTTTGTTATATGTTTACTACTTCTTGTTCTCTTTTTAGCACTTCTTTAATTTTATCTATTCCTTCTATAAATGCTATTCTTTCTAATACAACATGCTATTGTCTTGTAAAGTGATAATATTCTTATTAATATTTATTACTTTCACTACTATTTTATCTAAATGATCTTCTAGTTCTAAAACTGATATACTACCTTTTTGAATAATCTTTCTGCTATATTCTTTAGTGATTTTCTTGATAAAGTATTTGGAGCTTTCTGTATTTTACATTTTACTCTTTATTTTAAGACTTTACTTTTTTTTCTAAATTCTCTGTGATTTTCCTTTCTGCCTGTAGATTTTCTGATCTAGACTTATGTGCTACTCTTCTATAAGTTGTTACATAATATGTCCTATTAGTACTTACTAAAATATATTTGTTTGTTTTGTTGTTTTCACATATATTTGTATTACATAAACAGGTAAAGCCAAAATCTCTAATTTTTTTTAAAAAAATTTTTTTGTAATGACTTTTGGAATTGAAACTTCTATAGTTCTTCAAGTTGCTGCTATTTTTTTTTTCCTTTTAATAAAGTATTTGTCTTTTTAAGTCTTCTTTCTTTTTATTTAGTGTCTTTTAAGTTAGTTCTTAGTGATAATTTTGTAAAAAAATTCTGTTTTTCTTTAGCTTTGAAAATAGTTTAAATAATCTACAAAAAGAGTGTAATAAAAAAAAATAATTAAATTCTAGATTATAATTAAAGATATTATCTAGTAAAAACCAAATATTATCATCTATTTGCTCATCAGAAATAGTTTGACTTATATCTTAGTTATACAGATACCTTAATAAAATGTATTGTATTAATATATAAAATTTTGAAAATTTGTGATTATAATATACATATTGCCAAATCATTTTAGAAAAAGAGAAACTGTATTGAAGTGATATATAACAATTTATTAACTGGTAAAAAGAAAGATTTAAAAATTAGTTTAAATAATATTTATTGATTTAATCTGTTTTATATTAAAATATAATTCTAGATAGTGATAGAAAATAATATATTTAGATCTGGCGATCTTAGTGTAGTAGTTAGGTTGCCAGACCGCCATGCAAGAGGTCTGGGGTTCAAATCCCACTGTTGATGAATTTGAATAATTTCCCAGACTTCTGTACCCAACTTACGGCAAACTCTGTTCATTTCTGGGGTTGTAACCCTGTAAATCATGTTGCACCAATGTCATCTGAGTATTGGGAGTGCAACGTGACGCCTGAGGAACGTAACGTTATATGAATAAATCTTGATAAGATCTATAGACAGGGAACCTGCATAGTAGAAATCCTGAGTTAGGTGAAGTAGTACGGATTTCAATAGTCAATCCGGTTAACGCTTGATCCAGTAGAGAAGTTCATGTGCATATGTTATAGATCGAACAGGTACGAGTAAGTCCGTCTGACACGCAAAAAGGCTAGTAGTACCAATTTGGCTTGGCAGCTAACTGGATTTGGAAGGATCTGCTTCGTGAAACATCTTAGAAACCTCGAAGGACTAAACCAGTAGAGAGCTACAGAAGGAACTGGGTTTGTATGAACATCGACAAGGGTCTAAGCTAGGTGGAACCCATAAAATAGGTACGGGACACTCTAGTAGATTTGCTTATGAGGTTAACTAGCTCTGCAGATACTCACAATATGTTGGGTATAATGTATCCTGAGAGGACCTAAGCTGTTCAGTAGAATAATCCGTAACGAGCTGGCTGGCTTAAGCGGTTAGGTGTTGCAGTGATATTAGTTTGGAATTGTATGTAACACTATATTGAACAGAGTATTTAAACAGGTAACTCACAAGTGGGTTACAGGTATGGCAGCTTGTGTAGAACTACTTAGATGGCCTATTGTCTGTGTAGTGGACTACTTAAATAGACAATGACTAAAGTTGTATGTGTGACTAGTTGTACACTTTTCATATAACTATAACAGCAGGACTACCCATGTTGTGACCCTGTATCCGAAAATTAATAAAATACTTGCGGCAAAGTAAGCCCCTTAATACCAAAAAAAAAAAAAAAAAAAAATAATATATTTCTAAATAAACTGAAAACAATACAAATTAATAGAAACAGTATTAAAAATTTTATGATTTAATAACTAAAAACAATACAAATTAATAAAAATGGTATTTAAAATTTTATAATTTATTATATTAATTCTAATACAAATCTGGAAATGAATCTTTAAGTTTACTATTGTAGCAAGCAAACTTTCAGTCTGCTAGTAGCAGACTAAAAGTTTGCTTGCTACAATAGTAAGCTTAAAGATTCATTTCTAGATTTTCTTTATTAGCTCTAAAACTATATAGCAATAATAACTGATTAAGTTTTTTTGAATATTAAAAGACTATTCTTAACCACTATAGATTATTCAAGCTTAGTTACTTTTTATATTATTAGTGATCTGAAATTAAATTTAATATTAATTGGTATTCTTTGAAGTAATCATAATTGATTATCATTTTCACTAATAAAAAATATATATACTTAAATTATTATGTCTTTATTATATTTATATTTTAACTTTTTTATAATGACAATAAACAGTGAATTAATCTCAGGAAATTGTATAATGACAAAACAAAAGAGATAAGTTCTATTATTATCAGAGCATATTCAATTGCATAATTTTCTTATTTATTTAAATTATTATTATTATTATTATTATTATTATTATTTTAGTTATATAAGTATAACTGATAAAATATTAGAAAGGTAAAATATTTTTTTTTAGTCTTTGAAATAGAAATAATGAAAATAACTTATCATGATATCTCTATAATTCTGCTATACCAAATTGCTCTATTTTGATAATTTCTAATATCCAAAATATTTAAATTGATTATAACTTTGATAGTTCAGAAGAAGATTCTAAAAGCATAGCAAGTATTCAAGAAATCTGCTCAAAAATGAACTGATCATATCAATTCTCAATACAACAATCACATTCCTGTCAATTCTCTTTATGCCTACAACTATTAGAATTATTACAACTAATATAACAAACACCTTCCTGTTTATATTGTTTACTATCCTGTTTATATTATTTATATTATTTTTATTATTATTCTCCCTCAAGATCATGTTCTTGACATTTGTATTATTCTCCTTCAAGATCACATTCTCAATATTCATATTATTCTCACTCAAGATTATACTTTTGACATTTACGTTGTTCTCACTCAAAGTTATGCTTTCACTATTCATAATATAGATCTTGATCTCTATTATCTAATTTATCAGAAGAAAGAGATACTATAAGATTACATAATAGAGAATCATCTAATACAAATCTATCATATAATCAAGATAGTATATAATGTTTCATTAAATTTTTTTGCATTTTGAATAGTAATAAATCCTTTTTTTTTGAAAAAAAATTTTTTTTTTATAATATCAAGTATAATGCCTGCACTATTAGCAACAATAGCACTAAGTTCAATAGCACTAGCAGTAGTACCAAGTTCAACAGCACTAGCAGCAGCACCAATTTTAATAGCACTAGTAGTAGCACCAATAATAGCACTAACAATAGCAACAGCAGCAACATCAACAAGTTAGCTTGCATCAAATATTTAAGCAAATATTTGCTCAATAGCAACAATTAAATGTTTTATTGAAAAACTTAAACAAAGAATTTTGTGAATTTAAAACTAAATTTCAGAGAAGAAAGGTTAGTAAAAGTGATCTTTCTTATCAAGTAATAGAAGTAAGTAATTAACATAAATATATATATATATTTTTTTATATTATACTAAGAAGTAGCTTCAAAGAATAGTTTAACTTTGAATAATTTTTTAATAAATTTAGAATACGTTGCTTCGTATTACAAAAAGTCTTTTCCCAAAGTATATATATCTTACTCAGAATATTCTGAAGAAAGAACTGAAGAATTATCTTGCTACAAAATTCTCTGATTATAATATGAGTACAACAGATTATTCAAATTGTTTTTATGACAAGTAGTATAGTTTGATAAGTGAATATTCATTAAACATAGATAATATTTGATTTATTTATTATATGTTCATTTTTTTTATTAAAATATTTACTTAAACTATATTTTTGACAAACAGATGCTTCAAAAAATAAAAAACTATAAAGTACAATAATGCAGGTTATTAAAGATATGATAAATTATATTTTTAGTTCAGAGAGACTACTACTATGAAAAAGTAGTACCACTTCAGAAGAGGTTATAAATTAGAAAAGGTTACCTAAAGTTGAAAATTGCCACAAACTATTATTTAAAAAAAAATTATAATAATATATATTAGATCATAGTATTACAAGTGGCATAGCCTTCTCAATACACCACAAGTAACATAAGACACAGAAGGAGAACTCCCAACGGTGTCAAAGTGGAATGTCATATCACTATGGCAGTTCGTTTAAAGGAAGCATTTTTGTCAAGGCCAAGGTATACTTTATTAAGAATTAATAGAGGACTTTATTAGAGAACTATAAAGAACTAACTAAAGAACTATATAGAACTATATAGAACTATTAGAATTCTATACCGAACTACTTTACAAGAGAGAGGAAAAACTAGGGTTTATATATCTTTTTCCTAAACATCCTCAAACGTAGTTAAACGTCATCAAACATAGCTAAACATCATCAATCGTAGTTAAACATCATAAAACGTAGTTAAACATTATCAAACATCATCAAACATCATCAAACGTAGATGTTACTCAAAATATAAATCCTAAGGTAACTCAAAAACTACATGTGCTACAGATATGATTTATAGCTCATTTTAAAGATCTAATCGAGCTACATCGAATGGTGTAATCTAAATCTATTTTTAGCTATTAAGAATTCGAAAGAAATACTAATATATAAATCTAAATATTAAATATAATATAATAATAAATAATTAAGAAAATATACTAAAGTTCATTTGATAACAATAGCAATTGTATATGAAGCATTTTCTGAACCTATGACTATAAAGTATTATACTTTTGCATTATCAGTTTGTGATATTATCTTAAATTTACGATCAAAAACTATTACTTGTAGTAAAAAACTAATAAAATATCATTTTTTGAGCTTTCTTGTAAGTATTTAAAATTAGATTACACAGAGTTAGTATTTATTGGTTTCAATTTTTGTATATATATTTAAAAATAAAAGCAATCAGATATTATTACCTGATATCTTGATAATTTAAAAAAAAACCTTTCTAATTTATTTTAATTAATATCTTTAAATATAGACTGATTTTAAGCATAGTAGTCCTTCTCTAATCTCATCCAATAATATAATAGAAAATGAATTAGTGATTCCTCAAAATGAACAAACTAATAAAGCTGAGTTTGCTTCTAGCTCACAGCAAGAAAGTACTCTTGTTTCATAGCAAGGAAGTTTCATAGCTATTTCTGAAGATGAACAAAATAGTCTTTTTGATCTAAATAACTTTAAATATTAATATTTTTAATATTTTTTTTTGCTGTTTTTGTTTTTTTTTTGCTATTGTTTTTTGTTATACTGTTCTTTTTTGCTATGGTGTTTTTTTTTTTTGCTATTTTTTTTTTTTGCTATTTTTTTTTTGCTATTTTTTTTTGTCTAGGATGTTTTCTTTTGACTTCTTGATACAAATAAAAATCAATTTATTGCTGCATATAATCCTAAATATATATTTTTGTTTTGTTTTTTTTCTTAGATGATCTTGTCTTTTATTTATTAAGAAAAAATATAAAAAATATTATAGCAAAAATATAAACTAAATAAAACTAGCTATACAACTGCTCTTTTAACTTAAATTCAGACTTACTCAGCTGCTTAAAGTATCTAGATGTGATCTGCTACAATAACAAATTTTTTTCTCAAAAAAGTAAAATATTTAAACAGGATCTTACTCTAAAGATCTACAGAAGGCTACAATATGCCTATATCAAAATTGTTAATTGTTTTTGAAACTTAACCAACTATTCTTAATTTCTCTTTCAATCTATTTTTCAATTTTGCTTTCAGCTTCTTTTTGAATTTTTATTTCTTTATTTTGTTCTGATTCTTTAACCTCTTTTCCTATTAGAGCTTAATTTTTTTTATTTTCTTACTTCTTCTTCACTTTAGTTTGAAAGTTGTATTTAGACTTTTTTTTTTTTTTTTGTTGTTGATATCATTTTTTTTCTTACATTCTGACATTACCTCATAGCAAAATTTCTAAAGTCTTTCAAAAAAGTTTGACTAGAATATTTTAGTAAACTAGCAAATAGTTTTGTTCACTTTAGAAGTTAAGCCTAGAAGGTCTTTAGCCTCTGCTACTAAACTTTTGCTAGTGAGTTCTATATATGGTGTTTTCTTTTTTGAAGCCTAGTTTCTGTATTTGAACCTAAAAAAACTTCATTAAATATTTGACTTCTTATTGTAATTTCTTATTTAGAACTAAGCTGTTACTTTAGCTCTTCTATTATAAACATTTCTATTTTTTTTCAAATCCTTTAATATATTTGACATTCTTCTAAGTATTCTAATAACTCTACCTTTATATAGCAGACAATACAAGTTTTGTTTTTGTAAAATATAGATCCTTTTGATAGCATATATCTTTTGTAGATAAAAGCTTGTTAATACATTTAATTCTAAATATTAGTGTATTACTCTTCCTAATGCTTGTATATCTTTTACTCTACTAGCTTTTTAATGCACTCTATATATTGTTCTAGTTCAAATTAGAATTGTTTAGATCTGTTGCTCTCTGATTTAGTACTGGTTTATTGCTATTTAAATTTGCTTATATATTCTTATTTATTGTTATTATAGTTAGATTAACGAAGGATCTTAGTGTAGTATCTATTATTTTCCCTTTCTAAACAAAAAATACTCTTAATTTACTTGTTGTTACTTCTTGAGTCTCAAGTATAAAGTCAGATATAAGATCTTCTTTCACTAAGTAATCTGCTTTATCATTTTATATATTCAAGCTATACACCTAGTTTGATAAGTCCTAAACTGTTATCATATTTTTATTCTCTGTTTTTGTTTGAGTTGATAGAGACTTGCTAGATTCTGATATTTTTATTACTTGTATCTTCTTGTTAATCTAAAGTAATTATAACCTTCTTTTTCCTTCTTATTAGAACTTCTTCTAGTTCTGCTTTCATCTGTCTTCTCTTTTTTCCTTTATATCTGTAGTAGTAATCTTTATATTTTGGCTATCTGAGGATTGAGCAGCCTTATCTTCTTTTAAATTTTCTTTATGAATTAGTTTGGCTTACTTGTACTCTTCTTTCTTGTTTTCTAATTTTTTTTAGCTTCTTTATAGCTTTTCTTGCAGTTAAAAATTAAGGTATATCACAAATTACTTTGCTTAAATTTTTCAGATATTTTTTTAAGATAAATATTTCTTCCTATTAACTACTTTAAAGACTTTTCTCTATGATTTATATTATTTCTAAGTACTTTTATAGCTGCTATTTTTGCTTTTATAATCTTTTTTCCTTTACACCTATCTTTACTTAGTGCTTAAATACTTTTTTCAAGAGAAGAGTCAGACTCTGCTATTATTAGATCCTCTTCTAACTCTTCTGTAATATTCAAGTAAGAGTTTAGATTTGATTTAATGATTTCTTTGTTTTGGACTTCTTTAACATCTTCTATTAAACTATTATCTTCTTTGCTTTTTACTTTTACTAGAAGTTGTCTTTCTGGTAGAGCTTATACTTCTTCTGTGTTATCAACTATCTTTAAAGAATTTGTTTGATCTAATATTTCTATATCTGATTTATTCTCAATTTTAGGTACTATTAGTTTATCTCTTCTTACTATTGTATCCTAAGTTACTTATTCTAGTACTAATTTAACTCTATCAATTCTTTCTATTATTGCTACTCTCTCTATTACTTTCCTCTATTCTCTTGCTACTGTTCCTATATTACTTTCTACTTCTAAAATCTCTACAATTATTTTATCTATATAGTCTTCTAGACTTATTACTATATCACTTTCTTCAGCTATTATTTCTTTGCTATATTCTTTTGTTACTATCTCTACTAGTCTTGTTGTTTTTGCTCTATTCTATATACTCTCCAACTCTATCTTCTATTTTTTGAAGTGATCTTATCTTTTTTTAGTAATTCTCAGTAAATTTTCTGATTACCTGTAAGCTATCTAGTTTTGGTTTTGCATATATTGTTTCTAATATTTAGTATATAATACATAGATTTTCTTATATCACATTTTGTTTACTTTAGTTTGTATGTATTTGTACTATGTCAAATGATCTGTATCTCAGGGTTTGTTTGAATTCTCAAAATTCTAAAAAAATTTTCTGTCATTTGTTCTAAAGTTAAACTTCTTAAATATTTCAAGTTTCTTTAGACTTTTTTCTGTTCTTCTGTTTTGTTATATATATTTTTCTTTTCTGCTTTTTTTTACTTAGTAGCTTTTCTGCTTGTTTTTAATAGAAATTATGTATTTTCTTCAGTTTTCTTTCTGTTTCAAAATTGGTTAAAGTGATTGTATATATTTTTTGTTGCTTATAATTTGTATAGTAAATTGATATATAATTATTAAATTAATAAAAGTATCAAATTAATAAAAACATTAATAAATTAGTAATATTTTTATAATATAAAGCTAAATCTGTTTAGTAGCAATATAAATTTATAATTTAATCTATTGCTATTTTAATAACATTTAATACAGATTTTTATAATACTGCTTAAAATTATTTTGTATTAATAATAATTTTTATATAATGATTTGAAATTTTCTGATATTAATATTAATTGATTCAAATAAATTCTAATTATTAATTAATAATATTTATTAATATAATTAATTAAATTATTTTTTAATAATTTTTAATAGTTAATCATTATTTATCGATTTATATAATAATTAATTATATATAACAAGAGAAATTTAAATTAATATATATCTTTTATAGATATATATTGATATATATTCTCTAATAAAATTTAGTAATATATACTTAGAGCAATTGCTTAACTCAAAGATACTATGATGCTCTCATAGTATTAATTTAAAAAAATTAAAAAAATTAGCACAAAAAGGAGAAAGAGTTTCTGGTTCAAAAAACTAGAAAAAATATTACTAAATAATAAGAATCTAAGATCTTTAAAGCCAAAATTTACTTTTATAAGAGGCAATAATACAGCTGTATTAAGGCTAACTCTGAACAAAGTATTAGAAAAAAAGAATAAGTAATTCTGAACAAAAATATAGAAGAAACTTGGAAAATAGAAAAAATTATGAATAAAACAAAAAAAACAATAAAGATTCAAAAATAAAAGGTAGTAAAAAAGTTATTAGAAAAAGAATTCTTAATAGAAAATGAGAGAATACTCTAATGAGTTCAAAAAACAAAAGGTACAAATTCAATATACTCAGAGATATAACCAACTAGATAAAGTACAAATCAGAAGAATATACAATAAGTATTGCTTCAGAAGAATTGCAAAGCTACTCTAATATTTATACTATAGATATACAAGAAAACAAAATATAAGAAGTAAAGATTAAGAGTCACTCTTGGAATGAATATTTAATAGATAAAATATAGCTATGCTCAAAAGAAAGAAAAACACTACTTAAAGCTCTATATAATAATAACTAAGAGCTTATGCAAATTTATATCTATACAGATAGATCTCTAAGAGAAGAACAAAAAAATAACAAAAGGAAGCTAATAATAATATTATCTGCAAAGTTAGAGGAAGAACTAACAACTGGGCATTATCTACAAGAGCAGAGTTAATAGCAATTTTAGAAGTGTTGCTTATAAGTTTTGAAAAATATGAAGCAAATATATATACAGATAGTGCTATAGCTATTCAAGTAATAAGCAAAAGCAAAAAAAGAAAAGTAAGAGAGTAGCTAAAATCAACTAATACAGCAATTCTTAAAACAATAAAGCTAATAACTGAAACCAAAAATATTACCTTATTCTTGTATAAAATCAAAGCATAAACAGGAATTAGAAAAAATAAGATAGTAGATACAGAAGCAAAAAAAGATATAGAAGAAAAGAAAATAGTTAGAATACAGTAAACATAAATTAAAAATATAGTATTTAGTACTATATGAAAAGAAATAGAAATTGAAAAACTAATTAGAAAGTTTATTAAAAAATTAAATAGCAGTATAGTTAAATCTGAATAGGTATTTATAAGAGGAGAAAAGAATAGAATATATAGAAACAAAAAAGATAATATGAATTAGTATATATTTAATAGATTAGTAAATAGGCTTTAAAAGAAATAAGAAAATAGTTTAGAGGAGAATAGCAGATGAGTTTTTACTATAAAAAATATTAATAAACTTCTCCTTATGTTAGAAAAAATATACTTATTTCATTCTAATCTATATGAAAACAGCATTTGTTCAAGATGCTAAGGCAAAGAAAAAACTTTTGAATATTTACTAACCTGCAATTCAAATAAAGAAAAATAGAAAGAATTTGAAAAGGAAGTTATAGATAAATTAGAAAAACTATTGCGAAAGACTAAAATATCTGAAACACAAAGAAGAAAAATCAGCAAACTTCTTTTTTCTATAGAACTTACTAAAATTAACTCCTAAAGACAAGAAAATTCAAGAGGCATTATACAAAATAAACTTATCAAAAAACTCCTTTCAATTAGAATTTCAAAAAGAGAAACTAAATAAATACTAGAAATATATTTTGAAGAATAGATAAATAGCTTCTGTCAATAAATATGAAAGGCTAGATGTAAAGAAATTATAATTTGGGAAAAAGAAAAAAGAATTTCAAAAAAGAGAAAAAGAAGTAAAACAAAGAAAAAATAGAAAAGAGTGCATTAATTTACGCAAAACAGATATTAATAGAAAAAGAAACTAATCTCTCAGCATAAAAAATTATATTCAAAGAAATAGAAATCTGGATCTGCATAAGATATACAAAATTCTAGTTAATATATTAAGATAGTTATAACAAGCTACAAATCCTAGCTAATGACTTTTGGTATCTTTTTTTGAAAAAAAAAGAAGCTTTGAAAGGAAACAAAATTTGTTATAGTAGATTGAATATAGAAATTTTAAATAAAAACTGAGTTTTTTTTTTTTTTTACCTTTAGCAGTCACGCTAATACTTTATTAGATCTTTTAAAACTATACAGATTTCAAAGAATTT
>CAJVPM010000299.1:0-19434 GCA_910592325.1 Scutellospora calospora | reverse complement strand
ATTTATCAATCCTCTTATTCAACTCCTTCTCTTTACCTCCTCTAAATACTATTATATCGTTATAACATTTATACAACTGATTATACTCCTCATCTTTTTTCTCAAACTTCTCCTTATACTCAACCATCTTCTAAAAAACATCTCCAACATCATAACTAGCCAAATACTCTCTATAATCTCCTAACTCCTTATTCGCACCTTCTTTAAACTTCTTAAATTCTCTCTCCAACTTACTATTACCTTCTTACAATATCTTTATCTCTTCCTCATGAAACATTTTACTCCCTTTAAACTTCGTATTAACATACTCCAACTGCTTTTCTTTTTTCTCTAACTCCTTTCTATACTCCTCCATTATCATATAAACTTCTCCTACTCCTTTTTCTTCTAAAACTTCTTTGTATCTTAACTTTTCTTCTTCTGCTTCTTCCCATATCTTCTTATAATCTTTTATTTCACCTGACAAAACTTCTTTACTCTTTCCTTTTCTAAACCTTTCCTCTTCAACTTTCCATTTTTCTCTTTCTTCTAAATCTCCTACTCTTTGTTTTAACTCTGAAATCTCCTTCTCTCTTTCTCTAAACTTTCTCTCTATTAACATACTTTCTTCTTTCTCTTTTCGTTCTTTCTTAATCCTATATATTTTTATTTATTTAGTATATTTTTATTTTTTTTTATCTTTATTATATTATATTACCTTTTTACATTTTTGTGTAGTAATCTTTCTCTTCGATGTTGATTGCTATACTTTCTTTTTCCCATTTTTATTTTTTTTCTTTTAAAATTATTTTTTTTTATGAACTTTAATTTTTATCATATTTTAAACCTTAATTTTAAACATATGCAATTCTTATTTTCTATTGGTTAATTATTACCAAATTCAAACATTCTTAAGAAATGCATATAAAATTTTTATTATCTGTCTGCTTTAGTAAAGTGGTATAAATTTGTAACTATGGGGCCAGTGGTCATGAGTTCAATACCTGCTAGTTGATAGTTAATCTAGTGATGAGTTATGGTAGCGAACTAGCACTAAGTAGGAATTCTTTTTGCATAGTTGCTATAATTATTTTATTTAATATTACTATTTATTAGAGCAATAGTAATCTTATTTTAATACCCTTAAACATTTTAAGTATTTTCTTATTCGATTAAAAATACTTTAATTTTCAATTTTATTTCAATTTTTATTTAATTTTTAATTTTTCGAAACTTCGAATTTTTAGAGAAAATTTTTAAAACCCAAGGAAAAGAGCAATAATTTTTAAACAATCCCCTTTATAATTTATAGAGCAAAATTTTTTTTTATTTTCAAACAATACTTGAATAATTTTCAAATATTTTTGAAACAGAGAATTTATTTGAAACAGAATTTCTTTAATTTTATAATACTTGGATATTTTAAATTTGTGGAACAAATTTCTTTAAGGGAGAGAATATGTTATAGGATAGATTTTAGCATAATTTATATTATATTTTTATTAGTTATATTTATTAGTATTTTAGTATTATTTCTTATATTTGTATTATTTTAGTATAGATATTTTATAGTATAGAAATTCGTAGAAAACATTCACCTCTAAGTGAAGTTCCTTAAGAAGCATTCAGATCGAAAAATAGTTCTAAGTAACTTTCTAGATGAGAACCTTGGCTACACGATGATATAAGTTTTATTTAAAGTTATTATATGTGATACAGAGAAAACTCAAGTGACAGCTGATGTAATGTAACAATTACTGTGCTAAAAGCTGTGCCACTTACTGTGCCAATCTATTTATAGTGACGCTTAAGTGACGCCTAAATGAGGCTAGTACGAACGCCTAGATGACGCCTAGATGACCCTTTGATGACCCTTAGTTGACCCTTTCACAAAGCTTTACTAAAAGATATAAATACAAGTAGTTTTCCCCTCAAGTTCAATATTCTATTCAATTCATTAAATCATTCAATCAATTCCCTTCCCTAATAATGGATAGAGCCCAAATCCCCTTCTCTATAGTTATAGAGCATAACTATTCATGTATCTTATCCTAAATATATCTATCTTTAATAAAATATATCGATTATAAACTATTATAAATGAACTGCCTCTTTAGAGATGAGTATGATTCTTTAATGATATAAGAATTATACCTTCCTCTTTGATACCACTTCTTAAAGTCTCTAGATAGCTGTGTCCCTGTTATAGTTAGTGTATAAGAAGGCTTGGAATACACTATCTGTAACAATACTTTGAACTACTAGAGCCTAAGCTACGACTCTTCTGTACTTCACAAGAACTCATATTATATCTGCGTGAGATATTTCTATTTCTACCATACAATACAGAAAACTTCATAAGTCAGATAAAATTACTAAAAGAAAGTTACTCATTCAACTGATTGCCAAATGACTTCATTATCCAAAAGTATCGCTTATCTGAAGACCCAAACAAGCTACAACTATAAAATAAATACCAATTTCTTATAGACGACAAACACATAGCACATGCATTTATAAATGAAATTCCTCCAACATATACAATTCTATCAGTATTTTCATCAGCCTATATATCTATTAATCCTACAGAAAAGCCCAACTTACTATGGGATTATAGACAAGTAGAATTAGTAAACCTTACTATTCCTATTACAACCTCACAACAATTATCAATTATAGTCAAAAACCTTTTAGCATACTACTACTTCCAAAATATCCTAGACAGCTGAATTAACATCAAAAAAAATGAAAACAAAGATAATGAATCTAAAAATAATACTCTTACTACACTAACATTAACAATCGACCAATTCAATAACCTGCTTGTTTCAAAGATTTCTAATAACGAGCTTGTATTTCCTATTACTGATCATGAAAAAGTAGGAGATGTAATGAAACTAATTAGTAAAAATTTCACATACATTAACATCCCAACATATATCTTCAACCTTCCAGATCTCCCAGAACCAACTTGGAACATTTTCACTACACCAATTAACAACATCAAATACATTGATAAAGAAATAGAAATAACTCCTAATTCAAACAATAATAAATAATAAAACTATAGCTAGAAACTTCAACTCATACTCAATCTCTACTAATAATTTACTACTAACAAGCTACTAACAAAACACATACCAAACAACTAATATATCTCATCAAAATACAATAACAGATAATATTCCAAACATTAAAGAAAAAATTAACTTTGCAACTCACAATATCAGAGAATTCAATAACCAAATTAAATGCTAACAATGAATCATATACTGCCTGCAAAATAATCTTCATATTATCTCTATTACTGAAACAAAACTAAAAGAATCCTCCCAACTATCACTAACTAACTCTATCTACAAAATCTTTACCTCTAATTATACTCTAGCTTCAAATCAACAGCGAGACTCAAGCTTCAGAACAGCATTGATGATATATAATATAGTACAACTATATATACACAATATCATCACCTTCCCAGAAATAGCTCTCTGTTTAGACTTCTTTTTTCCAAATAAGAAACTCGTATAATCTTAGTATACCTTCTATCAAACAACTCAGATCTATCAAACTGAACCCAAACTCAAGTAGCACTTTGGTCTATAGAAGCAAAAAATAAAAACTGGTATACTATTATACTAGGTAACTTCAACTCAAATAATTTCACTAAAAAAAGGATAAAGAATATAATTTTCACAGATCTCTCAATAAACAACTTCACTAGTCTGCTTAACTTCTACAATATTTCAACTTCTACCTGGCATTGAAATGACTCTTACTCTCAGATAGATGATATATGGGTCTCATCTAATATTTTATTAGATATTGAAACTCCAACTCTTACTAAAGCTACAGAAATCACTGAAAGTGATCATATAATTATATCAATGACCTGGAATACAAACTTCACACCATCAAGAATAAGAAACAAAAAGAGAAAATGGAAAATATATCTATATGACAAAATAACAAAGGAAAACTGGGAAGAATTCTTTAACAAAATTCACCAAATACTAATGCCATTATTAAAAGACAAAACAATCTCTGACATCAAATCACTAAACAACTACTAGAATATCTGGTCTTCTAATATTACTAAAGTCACCAATTAACTGATTCCAATTACACATATCACACCTAAACAATACTTCACACTTTCCTTAAAAGCATCAAAACTCTACTCCACCTTAAAATATATTAACAAATATTATCATATTCTAACTTCTAGTCTACCTCCTCTCTTCACAGAATTCCTTTGCACTATTCTAAACAAACACCTTGCTAAAGCAATCTCTTTAGCAGAAATTCTGGACTTAACTCTAAATCTACAATCACTAGGTTCTAAAACTATGGACAACACACAATACTCCTCCTATCACCATACAATAACAACAATCAAAAATCTTAAAAATATAATCTGAAAAGGTAGAAACGTAGAAAAGAATCTTCAATAATCAGAATGAATCAAATACTATGTACACTGCAGATACACAGACTTCAAAGATAACATAAGCTGAATGATCAATAGTATATTAAAACAACAAAAAGACTGTATAAGCTTCGAAAAGATAATAACTCATGACTCAGTGATTACAGAACCTCAACAAATCAAAGAAGCAACTCACACTCACTTCCAAAACTAGACAAAATCAAATCCCACAGATGACACTCTTTGGGAAGAATGGAAGAGATATTATACTCCTATAAAGAAAATTAATTCTAGTGCATATGATCTACTAATTCAAACCATTACTATAGAGCAACTTCTCTTTACAATAAAGGATACATCAAAACACAAAGCAACTGAACCCCTAATGATCTCTAATAAAATGCTTCAACACCTTCTTCCATCAGCACTTATATATCTTCTCAAGATATTTAATGTATGCCTCATACTCAAACAACTCCCTAAACAATAGCTAAATTCAAACATATAGCCTATTCCAAAAAAAACACAATATACATTCGAACTAAATACAACAAGACCTATCACACTAATTGATCATACTAGGAAAATATTTACTAAAATTATTACTAACAGGCTATCAAATATTCTTGACAGATATGATATTCTCTCTCCATTAAACTATGCAGCATTCTCATGACAATCGACTCTTTAACCAATATCTCAACTTATATCTATAATTGAATATACTCATATAAAACAAAAAGAAGTTTGGCTTTTACTACAGGATATATCAAAGGTATTTGACTCAATTCACATACCTATACTCATCAAAGCCTTACACAGAATCCAAATCTCTAAATCTACAGTTAATCTCCTAACATTCTTACTCTCTAATCATACTAATCAAGTAATCACAAACTTCAAACTGACTAAACTATACCTAGTATATGACAGAATTGATCAAGGAGAAACCTTTTCTTCACTTTTATAGAAGATTTACTACAACCTATTAATATCTCATATACACAATGAACATTTAGGATACTAAGGAACAATCTATCAATGCCTACAACAAAACTGATACATACCTCAATTATAGCATATATGGATGACTCACTCTGAGTAGCACACTTAAAGGATTTTCTTCATAAGATCCACTTGACAGCAAATTCCTTCTATAAATTTACTAGAATCAAAGTCAACTCATCAAAATCAATACTTGCTACAAACTCTATTTTAGACAACAAAGATATTACTTTCAATAAAGAAAACATAAGTGTAATTGACAAATCCAAACTATTTAAATATTTGGGAGCTTAGTTTTCTTTCACTTCTAATCCAACAAACAGCCAAAAAATGATAATCTCTGAAGCTAATTCTTGTATTACCAAATTACAAAAATCACATATTACTAAGAAACAAGCAATATATATCATCAATAATGTTATAATATCTCAGATCTCATATTAACTTAACAGTTCTTTTTTTTTAATCTTACAACTAGCTACACTTAATCACTTAAATATAAATATAGTGAAACAAAAAGCAAGACTATTACATAGCCTCTCCAACTCCTTCCTTTACCACTCAGAGATTTACACATTAAAAGATATAATACAATTTCAGGAATCATATCTATCTACTGCACTCTTACAAAATCTAAATCACCCAAACTTTGATTCATCATTTCTTAAAATTCGATTACAACAACTACAAGACTCTACTGCATTAAACCTTTCGATACTTATACACCTTCTATTATTACTAAATAAACAAAAAGATACTCATACAGAACAATCGATCCTTGTGATTCACTCTCTATATATCTAGTTCTTAAGGAATAAGGAAATAAACTGGCTAATTCCTCTTAAAACCAAAGGTACACCTATTAACAAAATATTAACAAACTACCCTCAGGTACATATATTGAAACAACAACTGAATAAGCATTCTATATATTACATTGAATAGTTTCTTAACCATAATAATTCAGAACTCCTTAATTGGCAAGATTTTTATCACAATATACTTAAGATATCGAGAGAACAAATATCAAAGTAGTTCATAGAAATATAAGAGCTCATTAGATTAATAGCAAACCCTACAACTTTACTTGTTTATCCTAACCTATTTACCTTAATGAAATGGGTACCAAAGAAAAAATCTTAGGTCTTACTCATAACTTCCTACTGGAATATACTAATCACTTTGACAACCACTATGTGACTATTTACCAGTATACTCACTTAATTAATAATATACTTATTTTATGCCCAGAATGCATAAAAAAAGATTTAATATCTAAAACAAAAGGATGCTACTTTAAACACAAAATTGAAAAACTCTATACTGTATAAGTCAACTTATGTAAAAGACTACTTGATAACTTCAACAATTTAACATCAGTTAAACCTATCACTATCACAACTGAAAAGAAAATACTATCACCTCCTACTAAACTTAGTTGTCTATTAAATATATTTTTCTCATTTAATATCAACTGGTAGAATACTCTGTTAGCAAACAATTCCTCTACACATACCTCCTCAATCTATATATCTTCTTCTCCTCATTCACTATACTATAACAACAAACTAATAGCAATTGCTTCACTTAACCACAATACAACAACATGGGGCTGTTATAATAGTAGCTAGTCTAATACTCTCAAGCATGCCTCACCTTATTTGCTTTTCTAGCAACAACATTCCTTCCAAATACAAATATTTCAATTACTTCAAATAATCCTTCTTTTATTTAGATATTAGAGGATACAGCAAAGCTACCAATACACATACTAGCATTACTAGACAAATCACACTATACTTTTATTCTGCTCACAATTAAGGTGATAATATCTCCACTTAATCTTTTTTTTAACATCGACAAAGAATTCAAACATACAGGAAAACCTGACAAACTCATAGAGCTCAATAAAAAATCTTAAGAATTCCTATTCAACTGATTCATTCCATACCTACTATTATCTCCTTGCATATACTACCTTTGCACTATTACAAAAGACAACCTTAGAATCATCAATTGTCTAAAATAAGCAAACCAAAACTGAATTAAATATTAGACTATTAACATCAGAGATATCTAATAGCCTAGTACACTAATATATTTATTATTTGAAGAAAAGCTACTATCTCTACAGACTAAGCCCACATACTCTAAACTAAAAAATTTTAAAGTTAAATTTTTAGCAGAAGAACTTCCTAATCATCTCACTCTATACTATTGAAATCTATCAAAACACAAAAACTATCTTTGTTCCTAGTGCTTCAAAAAATCTGAAAATGATGTACACCTAATTTCTTACATCTGCAACTCAATATCAATAGACTCTCTTATCTAAGATACTATATTAATAATATCTCAAGAACTAGATCTAACAGTAACAAATACTTTTGAATTTATTTTAGCATTCAAATACCTCTATATTCAACAAGAAGTTCTTCTAGGAATAATTACTTCTGCAACTCTAGCTCCATTTGACAAATATTCAAACAAAATTAAATTTGCACCACTAATTTATTATCTGATTTAGGCGCAGAGAAGCCTTCTATGAATCACTAGAACACGAATTTGCTTAGGCAAACTGTTTTAGTAGGAGGAAAATCACTTTTGCGGCTGATCACACTTGGGCACCTAGGGCAGCCGAGTGAGTCCAAAATTAGAAAAAGAGGGCAGTTATATAGCTAACATAGATTAGTTTTATTTTTGTTATAACATCATGTATATTTTCTCTTAATAAATGAAGGGCAAGATCGCCTAAGTATAAAAAAAAATTTACCATCTGATTATAAAATCTATATATCATGAAATCTGGCTACCTTCTCACCAAATTACTCATACAGAAGGGCTTCCTACTCTAGCATCACTTATAATAATACCTCTTTTTACTACTATTCCGCTTTCTTATTCACATATTATACAAAAATTGCAACAATATACAAATATTAGACAGAATTCTCTTATATTAATATATGAAGACTAGTGGTCTATAACCTTGCTAGCATAGCCTAGATCAAGAGTAAATTAGCTCTTACCCCTACCTCCTCTTTTTTCTTTTAATTGTATATATGTAATACTGCTTGTATCATTTTATTTGAATTAAATAAAGAGTTAGAAAATAGACCTCGTTGTTTAAAAAAAAAAAAAAATATATATATATATATTTATTATTAGCAGAAATAAAATTTATAATTTTTCTATATAAAATTATATATTTTTTTTTTTACTTTGAGTGATCTTGCCTATTATTTTATTAAAGAATGCTTAAACATAAGCTAAAAACTAGTCTAATATACAAGTATACTAATTTAGTTCTTCTAAAACTATTTCAGACTAACTCAGCTGCCTCAAGAGGCCTAAGTTTAATCTACCGCAGAAGCTTATTCTCTCACAAAAACCTTAATCTACACGTACAGATTCTTAGAATTTGATCTATAAAAGCTACTTCTAACCATGTACCAAGATCTCAGATCTCTTCCAACCTAGTTGATACCAAGTTACAAGTAGTTAATACCTGGTCTCAAGGTAAAAAAAAGTAAAAATTGTTACAATAGCGAAACTATACTATGTAAACTAATATATAGAGTATTAGAGTAAAAACTTGCTAACAAGTTAAAAACCTTCTAATCTTTATAATAAAAAAGAATGAAAAGTAAAAAGACTAGGAACAGAGGATTACTAAACTAACATAAAGAAAGAAAAGATATCCAGTATAATTAAAAATTATATATATATTATGTCATATATAATAACATATCTCAATATTGTGCTCTTCTGATTTCTATTCATGTGACTAGATTTGTGATTATGAACTACATATTCCTTTGTTTACTCGAGATTTCTCTTGTTTATATCAGAACATCTAACACCTTCCCTAAAATAGAAGTTCTACAAATGTTGATCTTCTAACAGGGGTGAGCTAAATTCCTCAGGAAAATGAGAATAGAAAATTAAAATTTGAAGGTAGTGGTTGAGGAGATGTAAGCAGTATTCATATAAAGTTATTAAAAAGTGGCTGCAAATTTAACCTAGTTTAAACTTGGTATTTAGTTGTTTCTTTGAGCTTCTTTCACTTCTTTCCTATGAAAATATACTCTTAAATATTTGCGTAATTTTAAAGTTTAATCTGCTATAGTTAGCTAGCATAGTTGCTCCAGTATAGCCATATCGAACATTGTTCTAGGCCTATCCCATACGCTGTTCTTCTATAAAACTATTCAACTAGGAAATATTTAAGGCTTCTGTTGTTTTTTGAAAAAAGTTGTTTACTCCGTATATTGTTTTGAGGATCAGCAGAAAGAGTTGTATATTTTTATTTCTCCAAAAATAAATATATTTTAATACTTTAATTTTTTAAATATTTTAAAATATACAAAATTCTTTAATTCCTTTTATCTCTTTTCTATATTAAAACTTTTATAACTCTTTTAATATATATAAAACTTTTAACTCTTTTACCTTCAGAAAATTTATTAAAAACTAAAGATCTATATATCTATTATAAAGAATATCTAGACTTTCCAACCTACTACTACTTAATATTTTTTTTTTTATTTATTATTTTTCTTATTATTATTATTATTATATTATATAAATATATTAGCTATTTCTGTTTCATACCTGAAAAATACTTGATAAAATTTTTATATAAAAGAACCTATCTTTTAATCATAATATAAAAACTAATCTGGTTTCTTATTTAGTTACAATTTAGAAAAGTTATGATATATTTAATATATTAAAAATAGAATATCAGATAAATTTAACATATTAAATATATCTCAGAAAGAATATGATAAATTAGATAAATTAGATATATTAAAAATTTAATATGTATTTATAAATATCACTAAAAGTATAAAAGTAATACCTTTTTACTTTCAATAAAAATAACTTGAACAAGTTCAAAAACTGCAACTTTAGTATAGTTCAAATAGCTCTAATAAGTTTATTGTTTAAAAGCTAATACTTCAAAATTTAAGTAGAAGTATTATATTCTAAATACCTTCTATAAAATCATTATTAATAAACTAAAACTTGTATTATCTTATCTCAAGATTAAAACAATTACCCTTTAGATAGTCTTATTAAAAAACTTTTTGATCTCTATTGTTAAAACAAATAACTAATTATAGAAAAAACCAGATCATATACTTTGTAACAAGAAATAAAAATATAAAAAACCCAAAAGACTAAAATTAAAATAACTAGAATAAAAGCTCAAGAACCAAACAATATATACTAAAAGAAATCTACTCTGCAATCCTAAAACTTAGAACAAATTCTCTATACCTTCTTTTGGTTTTCTAACTTAAAGTTAATTGTTAGATTTATAGTGATTCTTTATTGACTTAATAAATCTAAATTTAGCAACAAGTTTTGAATAACTCTTTCTATAAATCATTTGGTCACAAAATCAAGCTAAAGTTACTATATAGAAAAAATACTAAACTCACTAATTAATACACTTTATTATACTAAGAAAAAAGATTCAACAAGAAAAATACATTTAGAAAAACAGAAAAGTAGAAAAATTCTATTCAAAAAAGAAGAACTAAAAGAAACTAAAGGAACAATTTATTATGAAAAAATTTTTTTTCTGAAAAATTAGAAAACCCAAAATATTCTGAATTACAGATCAGTATATATAATACAAATATGTATAAAACAAATAAACAAACAAAGATGATACTAAAATCATATATCATATACTGAATAGCAGAGATGAATTATATTAAGCCAAAATCAGATATTTCATAGGCAAGCAGAACAAACTCATAGGAATTAAAAAAAAAGATGAAGTCATTTCTAGAAATAATAGTTAGAGAACCAAATTAAGAAGAGTAATTAACAGATAAAGCAAATAGTATTGATAGAGCTAGTTATTACAAATTTGAATAAGCAAATATGTAGAACAGAGAAAAGGCAAACAGACTAGTAGGAGTAGTAACTAAAAAATATAGTATAGAGATAATAACAGAAGATAGCAAATTAGTAATAGGTCTAGAAGATCATATAGATAAAATGATAGCAAAGATACTAGAAATAAATAGTGATATAGTAATAGTAGCTAGAAAATAGAGAAAAATAATAGAAAGAGTAGCAATAACAGAAGGTATCAACAAAGTTAAATTCATACTAGAGCAAGAAACTAAATAATTAGCAAAAACAGATAATGAACTCAAACTACAAGAAAATATATCAGATATAGAAATCAGAAACAAATAGATCGATTAATAATATATCAAATCTAGAAATAAAATTAGAAGAAGATCAAATGCTAGCAGACAGAAAAACTAAAAAAAAACTTAACCAGATAGAAAAAGTCTAAGAATCTAAAAAAAGAGAATGCAATACAATAAACTCTAACTAACAACAAGCTTCTACAGAAGAGTCAGAAAAAGATTTTTTCTTTGCAGACTCAGACTCTTTATTAGAAAGAAGTATTTGGGTATTTAATAAAGATAGATACAAAGAAAAAAGAACTTTAAGAACTAAAGTAGTAGCTATCAAAGTTCTTAGAAATAACTCAAAACATAGAGAGAAGTTACTAAAATAGTTAATTAGAAAAAATATTTATTTAAAAGAAATTAATGAGAAATTTGAAAATGAAAACCTCTAGTATATAGTGACTTTTAACTATATGAAAAGGTATAAAGAAGCTAAGAGAAGACTAGAAAGCAAAAAGAAAGAATATGAACAAGCTAAGCTAATTCTAAAAGAAAACTCTGAAGAAAAAATTCTATAACAAATAGCAAAAATCTCAAACACTAACAACTTAGCTTAAAAAACAAAAAGAAAAAGAGACAAGCAAGTAGAAAAAGAACTCAAAGAAGTGTTTCTAAGTAGAAAAGAGAGAGTAGAAGCCAAAACATATAAACAAAACTTTCCTAAAAAGAAAGAAATTATTTCATTTTATGTAAACAAAAACTTAAATTTACTAGAAGATGACAACAAGATTACAGTATAGAATCTACTAGTCTAAGCTAGAAGAATATAAGTATTTAAAATAGTCTACTTTTTAGAAAAAGTAGAATATATTGAAATGATTAAAAGTACTTCAGACAAAACAAGAGCAGAAATAGAGTTCAAAACAGACATCTATGATAAAAAGAAAATGAATGAGATCTAATGCCTGCTATTTGTGAATGAAATACTAATAAAATTATTAATAGGTACTAACAATTACTCACTGCTTCATATAAGAAACAGATTCAGCAAAAGACTACTAAACTTGTCAGAAAATACAAATGAAGTACTTCTTTGAAGACAAATAAAAAGATCAGAAGCTAAAGCACTATATATCTTAAAGAACTCTAATAACAACAATATAAGAAGTGCAACTATATACTTTGAAAAGGAAGAAAATATATTAAATAGCTTCAAATTCATAATAACTTATTATAATAATAAGCTAAAATAGGCATATACAACAAGACATAAAACAAATATAAGAAACAAAGAAGTTACAAACTAGGAAGAGCTAGAAGTATATAAAAGAAGTAGTGCAAGAAGCTTCACAACAAGAAAGAAAACTGAACAAGAGCAAGAAGGCTTTAGAAAATCTATTTCAAATCAAGAAGAAACCTCAAATAGTATAAAGCAAATAAAGAAATCTTACAGAAGAATGCTTACTCTAAGAAAAAGAGAAGAGAAATACAAGAAAGCAAAAAAAAAAAAGTTAATTTGAAAGCATCTAGTAGTCTACTAATATATCAAAGATAAAATGTAGGCTTAATAAATACTTATAATTATAGCTACAACTCATAAGAAGCTTCAAGAAAAAAATCTAATATATGAAGTAAGAAGCTTCTAATCGCTTCTAATAGTTGTACTAGTTAAATTAATAAAAATAAACAGTAGAGCTAACTGTTTTAACATAGAGAATTCTTTGAAGAAAGAGACTAAAGAAGTTGCAGTAGAGAACTTTTAAACTTTAAAAGTAGTATCATATAATATTAATAGAATAAAAGGAAACTTTATAAAATTAGAGTTATTACTAGACTGAGCAAGCAAAGAAAATATTGATATAATTAGAATTAACAAAACAAATACAACAGGTAGACAAAACAATTTTAACTTAAAGAATCAAGATAATTATTCAGGTATATAGTCAGATGCAGAAGAAAACAAAAAGAAAGGTTTTAGTATCAGACTAATAATCTGTAAAAAATAGAAAAAACACTTAAGCTAAGTAAAAAGAAGGAATACATATTATCTGTAAGTACTTTTTGTATTCAAAAGATATAAAGTGTTGGTCATAGTAATATACATACCATATAATAATTCAAAGACTAGAAAAAAGATATTTAGAAACAAGTTATCAAAAGAATATTTGAATATCAAAGCAAAGGAAAAGCTACTAAAATCATAATTTTAGAAGACTTTAATAATATTCAATACAGAGAATTAGACCAGAACAGAGAGAATTCTAAATAAACTCAAAAACTCCTACTCCTGAGTTAGCTCAGAAACTCTAATATAGTTAATATATTCAAAAAATTATATCCTTATGAAAAGAAATTCACAAGAGTAAATAACTAAGTAAAGTTTAGAATTGACTATATCTGGGTATCTAAAGATCTGAGTTAAGGTCTTACTTATTGCAATATATTAGAAGCAGATATAGTTACCAATAGTGATTATGCAATTGTAATTACAAAAATATTAACAGGTATAAGAAGGAAAACTAGATTTTTAGCTTGTAAAAAAGATTAAAAGGAAAAAGATAGTTATTCTTCCTTGATAAAGCAACAGATAAAAACTAGAAAGATTATAAAATGAAACTAGATAGTCTATTCAAAAAGAAGCTGAATATCAAAAAAGATAAAAATGATCTAACTTACTTAGAGTCATTAAACAAAGATAACTTGTAAATATAATCATAATAAGTATTATTAAGTATGCAAGAACAACTTTTCTAGAAAAGAAGTCTATAGTAGAAAAACCTATTCTAGAAGAAAAAAAAGAGAGCAGAAATATCAAGAAAGATCTAAAGTCAATCAGAAGTTTAAGCTAATATTGTGTATCAAGAATAGGTTAACAAATCAATAGTGCAGACAAGTATTTATAGAATACAAAGTTAACAAAAATAAATAGCTTGTACAAAATAGAAATAAAAAAGCTCTCTGAAAGTACATAGACTTTGAAAAGATGTAAAGAGCTAAAGATGTGATAGAAGATTCTATATATAAAAGCATAGCAAGCAAAAAAAAAAGAAGAACTCAAAGAAATTAATATAGTAGCTGAATAACAGTATGAAGCAATACAAGAAGAACTCAAATATATGATAAGCATTTGCTTGAAAAATCCTTTAAGTGAGTAGTTATAGACAGAATCATTAAGGAAGACAACTCAGATATAGTATTAGTAAATCAGAAAGATGAAATACTAGAAGAAGTAAAAAACTATTTCAAAAAACAATTCTATAAAAGAAATATTTATACTTCAAATATGTCTAAGAGGAAGAAGGAAGTATACAACCTATTAGAAAGAATAGACAGCAAGATATATGACAATTTAGAGAATAAGATCTCAAAAGAAGAATGGTTAAAGGCACTCAAAGAAACAAAGCCTAAGTTAGCATCAGATTTATCTGACATAAGCTATCTGCTAATAAAAAAAGTAGGATCAACAGCACAAAAAGTCTTCAAATACTTCACTAATCTTTGCATAAGAAAGTGAGAAATTTCAACTAAATAGAAGCTTAGTCAACTCTATTCAATATCTAAAGAAGATGACTGAAGCTATAATCTGTCTAATACTTATCTAATTATCTTAATTGAGACTTTTTACAAAATAGTAATAAGAGTCTTAATATATAAATTAGACAAAATATTAGTAGACTTTAATGTCTTAGTAGGTTCTAACTTCACTGAGCTCTTAGATGATAGTATAATGAATCTAATTCATATAATAAACAATTTGCTTAAGAATACAAAATAGAAAAATAATGAGTTATGAATTCTATTCCAAGACATGTAAAAAGTATTTAGCTCAGTAGGCTTAGAAATACTTGAAAAAACTTTAAAAAGAATCAAGCTCTTAGAAAATACAATTAGCTTTATACTAAGCTTGTATAAGAAAAGAAGAATTAAGGTAATCATAAGCTTCAGACTAATGAATAAATTTGAAGCTGAAGATGAACTTAATTAAGAAGAATTAATCTTATACTTAGCTTAGTACATCTTTAATAATCTACTTCTTTATATAGTAAATAGTACAAAAGATATGGAATATTAGATAACAATATACTGGCTAACAGACCTAGCTCATAACAAGACCAAAAGATTAGTATACCAACAAGCTATACTAGCATATGCAGACAATACAACTTAGATAGCAAGATTCAAAGATGAGCTGCATAAGATAGTAAATATCTCAAATAAGTTTTATGAGATAAATAATATTGAAATTAATAGCAAAAAGTCAGAACTAGTAGTTGTAAATGCTAGAAAAAATAGAAAAGAAAAAGAAGACCTAGTGATCAAAGTAGAAAAAAATTAAAATAAAGTCTTTGCAAAAAAAGACAAAGATATAGTAAAACATCTAGGTGTCTGAATCTCAAAAAAGAAAAGAAATATCATTACTTAAATATTATAAGAATGAAGTAAGCAGAATGTACAAAGCTATAAAATAGAAAAGAGCATTAGCAAGTCAGCTTATCTATCTAAACAATAATATCTTGCTGCCAAGTATCAAATACAGATTACAAATAATATTTGTAAGCAAATTGAAATATAAAAACCTTCAAAGACCAATTTAAACTCTAATAAAGAACAAACTAGAGCTAGCTAAGTTAATAGCAAACTTATTTTGTAATTATATAGGGTTTTTAGGTATAAGATCAATCTAGCAAAACCAACTTGCTTACTATCTTATAGAGCTTACTCTATGTTTAAACTAGCAAGGATTTTTAGAAGTAACAACAAGACTAATAATCAAAGAAGGATAGCTATGAAGCAAATACCTATATAGCCCTCTAAGTGAGAACTGTAAGTTTAGCAAGCTAATTTCAGAACATAATCTAGTGATAAGAGTATTGTATGAAGTAGCTAAACTAAATATAAAGATCAATAAGATCTTAGAAGACTTTGATGCTCTCAATATTAAGGAAATAAAAATATTAAGCTTGCTAGATATAAAAAAGCTCTAATTCTATATAAACCTAGACAAGATGAATCTTTTTATATTAGAACAGCTTATAAATAGTACAGAAAATTATTTGCTAATCTGAGACTAGATAAAGCATATAAGAGGTGAAAAAACAAGAAATCATATTCCAAGCTAGTTCAAAAAACTTGAAGAAAAAATACTAAAAGAAAATTGCTCTAGAGAAGTACAAGACTTCTACAAGGTAAATAGCTCTAACAGAAAAGGAATAAAAATCTAATCACAAAACATTTCTAAAAACAAACAGAAAAGAGAATATGTATTATTTAAAAGAAAAGAAGAATTTTACTTAGAAAAAATAGTAAGAAAAACAGAAAAGCTTGTAGTAGCTGAATATTGGAGACATATGAGTCAATTAGTAGAAGATTCCCCTTTCACTAAGTATAGTTACTGCAACATAAGAAATACTAGTAATAATGAGTATCTAGTTAGCATCAGATATGAAGAAGGATCTCAAGCTATTAAAATAAAGAAAAATATTAAAAAAGAAGCAAAATTGAGAGCACTACTATTTACATATACTGAAAAGAAGAAACTTAGTATAGTCAATAAGACAAACCAAGAGATATCAATTAAAATTATAGCAGGCAATCTCAAAAGTACAATTATACAAAGAGTAGTAGAGAACAAAAAGATTGAGAAAGAGTTAGTAAATATATTTGAAAGACTAAAAGAGAAGGAGATCATCAGATATTACTATACAGACAAAGCATTAGCAAGAAGCAATAGGGAATAAGAATTAGATAGAATAGGAGCTAGTTGGATAGTTAGTAATAAGTAAAAGATAGGTAGTAATATTAGTTTTAGCTGTAGTATAGAAAACTAGTCTTTATCAACTTATATAGAATTAGGAGCTATATAGGTAGCTTTGCTAATAGCATCCTATAAGTTCTAAGTACATATATATACAGATAGAAAAGTAGCAATAAAAGCTATTGAAAAGTGTATAGGTACTAACAAGTTATAAAGCTAGTTTAAAATAAAAAACAGAAGCTTGCTAAGACAGATAAAAGATTGCTATGTAGCCAAAAGTTTAAATTTGTTATTATACAAAGTTAAAGGTTATAGTAATAACAAATAGAATGAGTATGCAGACTATTTGGCTAAAGAAGGTATTAAAAGTAACAATATACTCAAAATACCTAAAACAATACTAGATAATATTTGAGCTATATCTTAGACTGCTAGCTGAGATCATTCATAAATATAACAACTGCAATAACATACGAAATAAAATAAGCTGAATTAAGTAAAATAGTAGACATAGTAGCCTCAAACTAAGAAAACAACTCGAATAAAGAGCTAAGTTAGAAGAATACTTGGGAAGCTCTCAAGAAATAATAAAAAAAAAAGTATATCAGCCTAAAGAAAAGCAAAGCCTTACATTTTATATAAAATATATTAATAATATCTTACTAACAAAGGATATCTGTTATCTGAGAAACTCTAAACTATACAAGAGCTGAAAGTATATAGTATATTTTAGAGAAGACAAAACTATATATCATCTAGCAGAATGCAAAGTATATCAAAGAATTTAGAAGAACTTAGAAGAGAAAACTCTATACCTAACAATTTTTGAAGTATTAACAAAGCTAGACCTATTATTTGAAAAAAGTATATTAAGAAAAGCTCTCTACTGCTAAGATCTTGAAGAAAAGATACATATTAGAAAATTGTATCTTAGAGGTCTTACAAATAAGAAACAACAATTAGACATATGCAAGATAGCTTGATCAAAAAGCAAAGCAAACAGAGTATTGATAAGTTTTATTAAACACTTTTGGTTTTGCTTTCATGAACGTTTATAGAAATTTAGATACAAAGTGATGATTGAATAGGAAAAAGAAAACAATATTACAACTAAGAAGAAAACAAAGAAAAAGAAGAGAAGAATAGAAAAAGAAAATAAAAAAAAAAACAAATTCTTCAAATAAAACAAGAGAATTAAAAAGGAAAAAGAAATAAGAATACAAAAAGAAGCTTCAAACAGAGTTGATAGATGAATAAAGTTAGGAGGTAAGGAGAGTTGGCTAAGGTTTAAAATAAATTAGGTAATTTTGATATAAGCTAGTAGTAGCCTCTTGTTAACTAAGAGCTAGAAATTTGTATATACAAATTCAAACTCTTACAAGAGAAATAGTTGCTATAGCAAATTGCACTTAGATACTAAAAGGTAACTGAGTAAGTTCAGAATAGTTTTAGAAAAGTAGTTTGTTATAATTAGTATAGCAACTTACTTGTAGCTTAAATTAGCTTATTCTTAATAAAATAATAGGCAAGATTACCTAAGTTAAAAAAAATAAATAAATCTAAACTCAGATATAATCAGAACTTCTAGTCGTATTCTATACCAGAACCAGTTTACATTTCTTCACTATATGCAGATATTATAGCATATTAACCTTTGATCTTCATATATTTCTAGAGTTATTTTCATATCTTATAATATCATTAACATTATTATTAAAGATATTATTATTGAATCTAGCTATTACACAAAAATATATAAATAATTCTTGATTTTAATTAGCTAAGAGTGATGATCAAAAATTTTGGCCAAAATTACTTAAAATTTTACTAATAAAATCACTACTGCATATTAAATAAAAATTGTTTCTGAGCTAATTTTAATATAGTGTGAGTCTATTTATTTAAAATTTTATATTTTTAGAATGAAAAAGTTAAAAAGTTATTTTTGGCAAAAATTAAGTAAACAATTATATAATACAGAACAAAATTTTACTATTAGCTAATTAAAATTAAAGATTATCTATATATTATTTATATAGTAGCTAGGTTCAATATTATTATCATTAATTCTATTAAATTAATCATATGATAACTCTAATTTG
>CAJVPM010000298.1:0-19455 GCA_910592325.1 Scutellospora calospora | reverse complement strand
TTTTGTTCTTTGATATCTTCTAAACTGACAAGATTATTAAGATTATTTTTAAAATATAAACTTTTTCTTAATAATTGAGTCATAGGATTATATGTTGTAGGTAGTTGATTCCAAATCTGAATACTTTTTTCGATCTCTCTATCCCAGTAACCACTATCTCTTAATCGATTATTATTAGATTCAGTGTTAATTTCATTTATTAATTTTAACCAGATATTATATGCGTCATTATTTATCTGTTGATTATATTTGATTATCTCAGATATTTCATCGATTGTTTTAACTTCCGGATATTCTATATCTTCCATATCTACAGGTTTATTCTCTTGTTGAGGAGGTTCTAATTTTTTTTCTTTATTCATTATTGCTCTGAACCACATTATTCCAAATAATTCAGCATTCGAAAATTTATCAAATTTTTCTTCTTCTATTTCATATTGACAACAATCAAAATATTCTTCTTGATTATATTTACATTTACATTTATATTGATTAAATGTGTAAACTGAAGAAATAAGAATAAAAAGAAAAAAATATTTTTTCATTTTTTTTTATTATTTTAAAATAAAATAATTACAGTATTTATAATTATTCTTTAATAATATATTCTAATAAATTTTGTTTTCTATTGTCATCATCAGCATTTTTATTTATCCATGCTGTAATTAATATATTTAAATATTTAGTTGTTCCTGATTTATAAGGAGCAAATTCAGTATCTACTAAATTCTGATTTATATAATTATTCCAATTACGATACATTTTTTTGACATTTTCAATATCTTTTTCATTGGTAAAAGCAAGATACATACTACGAAAAGTATCTCTAACTTGATTCAGATTGAGTACTACATTATCATATTGACTAATAGGTCGAAGTTTATCTGAATTATATATAACATCTTCCATTGGTTCATATTCTAATTCATTAACATCACGTAACATATTTAAATTTCTTTTTAGAAAAAGACTTTGTCTAAGTAATTGTGTCATAGCTCGATAATTTGGAGGTAAACGATCAAACCAAGTAAGACTTTTAATATTATTATCCCACAGCCCTTTATCAACAAGACTGTTAGTATCCATCTCTTCATAAAGATTTCTAATTAGTTCTAACCAATTATTATATACTATCGATTCGATATCTTTACCACCTTTGTAAGTATCAATTGTTTCTTCAACAGTATCAAACTCTGGAAATTCAACTCCTTCCATCGGCTCATTTGGTTGTTTAGGTTGATTGGATTGAGGAGGTGGTACAGGTGTAGTAGCATCATTAATTGATGGTTTCATCAAACCAAAAATTAACATTTCATATATATCATTATCAGAAAATTTTTTTATGATTAATTCTTCCTCATCAAAAATACAACAGTCATAGTATGGATTTTGATTATATCGGCATCTACATTGTTTTTTTGAACAAACCAAAGTTACAAAAAATAAAATTAACAAAAGTATTTTTTTCATTTTTATTTATTTATAAAGCGGACATACTTTATTTATAGAAATATTAACCAAAGATGTTAAAAAAACAAAAGATTTATAAATTTAATTTCGAACAAAAAGTATTACATTGATGTCAATTGATAACATTATTAATTCCTCCTATTCCCAAATTAGTTCTACCAAATAAATTATAAACAGAATTAATTGCAGAATCAGTTAATTCGTAAGTATCTAAGTCTCCTTGTAAATCACTAACAACTAATTTTTGGCTAGAATAATTATATGTAAAATGTGTGAAAGCTTCTAATGTTTTACAACGTTCATCTGAAAAATAATTTCCATTATTATCATTAAATTTTTCAAAATAATTTAATTTAGATTCTAAAAAATATAGATCATTATAATAATTTGCTACATAAATATTTTTAAAGCTAATTTTTCGTGAAGTTGTTTCAGTATTATTAAATTGATTTCCTAAAAACTGAGAAACTAATGTTGTCAAAACTGCAGATTCGTATCTTTCTATACTACTTTCTTCTTTAAAACGTTTAATCACAATATCTGCACCAGTATAACAATTACTACCAAAATATGCAATTTTTTCACCACCTTCTAAAGGTATTTCATAATTGATTTTAATAATATTATTGGTTCTACTAATATTTGATTCATTTTCAAAATAGTTAAAAATTTCATTAAGATTCATAAGTGATCTAAAGCTAATAATTTCTACATCAAATTCATTTTGACCAGATAATAATGATTTTTCAATGTTAGATATAGTATAATTAGCTTGTTTTTTTGAACGTAAAATTGAAGGTCCTCTTAATTGTGATGAACCAACTAATCCAAGTTTATTCATAGCTGTTTGATGATGACCATAAGACATTTTTAATAAAATTAATATTTTAACAAATCGTATTTTATTTTTTTATTAATTTGAAACAAAGTTTATTTAAACAAAAAATTTTAAATATTCTTACAAAGAATAAACCTAAATATAGTATTTAAAATAAAAAAATAAAAAATAATTATTTAACGTTTTTCAATTCTACATGAGAATTTTTTTTCTTTTCTATTTACAAAATTTTTTAAATCTGACTCAGGTCTGTAACCAATATTAATGAATAATTTATCTATATTTATATAATTATGGATTATCCTCCGATAAAAATTGTCAATCACTTTTTCTACGAATTCTTTACTCTCTTTTTTGTTCAAGATCTTATCTGTATGAAGGTCTTCTTCTAGTAATTTTGAATGACCAAATTCTTTATTTTTGTCTTCTGTTAAATTGAGCCAAATGGAGACAATTTGTATATTTTTATTTTTGAACCAGAATTCTTTTTCAACATGTGTATCAAAAACTTTTAATTTTTGGTAGATTACTTCCATTTTTTTTTTATAAAAAAAAAATTAAATATAATTCGTCTGTTTAATATATTTATTTAAAACAATATATTTGATAACAGTATTGTATTGACTTATTTTAAATAATGAATTTAAAAATAATATTGTGTTATATAATCAAATTATATAATTAATTACATAAGAAATACTAAAAAGTAGGACCTCCACGTGTAAGATTATCATTATTTTCAAATAAATAATCTACATCTTCAATATCTTTTTTAAGTTGATCTCACATTTTTTCATCTATTTCTTCTTTTTTTGGTTTAATCAGTTTTTTCTTTTTTTCTTTATTTTCAGATTCAGATTTTTGGTATTGCTGATTATGACCATAGGCAAAAGTAATTTCATCGTCTTTAATTTTTATTAAAATTCCTTGTTGCTTATTACCACTATCACTTTTCTTTTTTGTTTTTTCTGACATCTAAAAATATATAAATTAAAAATCAATTTAAAAACTACTTTATAAATAATTTGAATTAATTTACGTTTGAATTTTCTTTTGTCTTTATTTATTCTATATAAAAAAAAAAATTAATTTTTATCAAAAAAAAAAAAAATAAATAAATAAATATAACTTACTTGTTTAAATTTTTTTATGTCTCGGTTTATCTTGATCCCTAACGCAATGATGTTAGCAGCAACTAGAACTCCGATGATCACAGGAGGTATCATTTTTATTTGAAAATAAAAGAACTATTTTATATATTTTATAATTATACAAAATAATAAAGTTTATTGTTTTTTTTAAAACTATTGTTCTTTTTTATTTAATTAAACTAAAATTTTTTATTTAATTTAATAATATACTATTTAATTTTACGCCTTAAAACAAAAATAGAAAATTAAATAAATAATTACTCATTATTGTTCTATATTTGATTTAATAAAATGCTGTGTAAATTAACTATTATAATTACCTAATTAATTTATTTCAATGAAATATACGTATTTGAAGATTTAAAAAATAGTCTATAAATAATCTTTTTTTTTTATTTTTTTTTCTTTACGAGAAATTGAATATTTGAAGGTAACTAAAAAAAAAATAAATCATATGATTATATAATATTAAATACAAATAATCTTTTTTTTAAGATGTCATCAGGTAAAAAAAAAGTAGTAGAAAAAAAGAAAAATGAAAGTGGTAATAAGCAACAAGGAGCTATGATAAAGCTCACAGAAGATGGTGGTGTTATATTTGCCTATGGTCATAATCAGCAATACCAAAAATCTGAATCTGAAAATAAAGAAAAAAAGAAAAAACCGATTAAACCAAAAAAGATTGAAGATTAAATAATTTTTCTTTCTTTTTTTTCTTAGAAAATAATTCCAATATTGTTGATATAATTTTCCAAGATATCGCAAAAACAACTAAAGAAAATTTAGAATCAAAAAAATCTGAAACTAAAGAAGATAAAGATAAAAAAGAAAAAAAGAAAAATGTAGAAGAGTTTTCTTTTACCGAAAATGATAACAATAGTTTTTCATTTAAAAAGATTGAAAAATCTGAAAATGGAATTACTTTTTCTCAATTTTCTAGCTATAGTTATTCTAAAGAATTGTAACTTTTTTTGTTTTATTTTATTATTCAATTTTTCTAAATATTTTACTTATTAAATAAATTTATAAAATAAACAGTTTTTTCTCTAGTATAAATATAACTATCGTTTATCTTATTCAATAAAAAAAATGAAAATTTTATATTTGTTTATATATTTTATTATTTTTATATCGATTTTTTATCGATTAGAAATATATGCTTCTTGTTGTCAAAGATCTAATCAAATTACATATAAAAATTCATATTCATCAAAGATTATACGAAGATGTAGTTGTTGTAAAAAAACAGGTCACAATATAAGAACTTGTACAAATATTTGTATATAAAAATATATAAATATATTGGTAGTAAAGAATATTTATTTTAAATTAATAAAATGAAGAAAGACGAAATATTATATTATTATAAAGTTTTAGGATTGAATGAGCGAGCTAATGATTCAGAGATAAAAAAAACATATAGAAAATTGATTTTGATTTGGCACCCAGATAAGAATATCAATAATAAAGATGAATCTGAAAAAAAGACAAAGGAAATCACAGAAGCATATAGAATAATTACTGAATATAGAGAGAAATTTAAAAAGACAAAAAAACCAAAACCAAAAAAATCATACACGAAACAAAAATCTAAAACAAGAAAACCAAGACAAACAAAACCAAAACAGACAAAACCAAAACAAACTAAATCTAAACAAGAAGAACAGCAAAAATCTACAAAAACTGAACCAAATATAACAAAAGCAGAAGTTGATAAAGAAATATTAAATTTTCTTCGTGCATTTTTAAATTCATATCATGATTTATAGTGTAACAAATTTGATAAAATATAGAAAAATTAAATTTTATATTTCTAATGTAAAAGTACAATCATTTTTTGAAACATATTGTTTTTTAGTATTGTAATTTAATATATTATCATTATACTTTTATTTATTTATACTTGAATTTCTGTTTATTAATTTTTTACGAATAAAAAAAAATGAGCAATAACGATAAAAATACAATCGATAAAGAAACTGCACGTATCAAACAATTACTACAAGATCAAGAAAGAGAAATCAAAGATGAGAAAGATAAATACGAACAGTTGCTCACTTTATTTGATAATGTGAAAACTAATGTATCTAATGCTATAAAAAATAATCTACCTGATATCTTGAAGAAGGTACTTGCAGATGCTAATATCGATGAAGATGTGAAAAAAACTGTAACTGATAAATCTGAAGAAGTAATCAATAAATTAAATGAAAAGGTTAAAGGTGTTGGAGTAGAAGAAGAAACAAATGTATTAAAAAATATTCAAAGAAAAAAACCTACAAATACATAAATCTAAAAAAAAATATTATAGTTGAAATAATTTATATTACTGTACTTAAATTTTTTATTTTATATTATTTAATAAATTATATTTTTTATTTATACTTGAATTTAATTTATTCGTAAATAATTTTTTTATAAATAAAAAAAAATGAATGATAATAAAAAAGTACTTGATGAAGAAATTGCACGTATCAAAAAACTCTTGAAAGAGCAAGAAGAAGAAATTAATATTGAAAAACAAAAATATTATCAATTACTTGAATTATTTGATAACGTAAAAAAAAATGTAGTTGATGCTATAAAAGAACATTTATCTAAAACATTAAATGAAACACTTAAAAATCTTAATGATGATATAAAAAAATTAATAATTGATATAAAAAATATTGACGAAATTGTAAAAACAAAAACATATTATCCTGATAATATTGATTTGTAAGTTTCATTTGAAATTAATCATAAAAGAAAAAAAAATAATAAAATTTTGTTTATTTAGAAACAATAAAATCAAAGAAAAAATTTTAGAAGCATTAAAAGATCCTGACTTAGATCAAGATGAAAAAAATGATCTTTTGAATTATGGTATATTTAACGCTGATAAATGGAAAGAAGAAAATTTTTTTAAATATTTTACTGATCTAGATACTTCAATTACACAAAATACGTTCAAAAATTAAAAAAAAATATAATATTAAAATGTATTTTAATTTTTTATAAAATATTCCAAAAAATATTAATAAAATTGCAAGAAAGAAATCATTACACTATACGTATTATATTATAAGTATTTTTTTATAATTTTATTAGTTTTTTATTTTATGTATATTTTATTTTATATTATATAAATAAAATGTTATAAATTGCTATCAAATTTTTATTCTGTTCAAAAAAAAAATGTCATATTCTGTTCAACACAAAGTCCAGTTAGCAGCAGAAGCTGCACGTCTTGCACAACTTTTAGAAGACCAAGAAAGAGAACTCGATTTATGGAAAGATGTTTATAACAAATTACTCGAGAAAATAACAAATGTTAAGGATGATATAACCAATGCTGTGAAAGAAAATCTACCTAATATCTTAAATGATACACTCAGAGAAGCTAAAATTGGTGATAATATTAAACAAACAATAATTGACGAAACAACAAAAATTATTAATGAAATTGATAAAAATCCTGAATATGATGATTTACAAAAACAAATTGACGAATTGAAAAATACTAAAAGAACAGGATAACATTATTAATTTATTTTTTTTTTTTATATGTATTTAAATATTTTTTATATGTATTTTTGGTTTTATATATTTTATAAAAATTTTTTATATATAATAAATAAAATATTCGATTATTTTTTATTAAAAAAAAAAATGAGTAGAGCTCATTTATTAGTGAAAAATTGGAACCATCGTTATGGAGGTGTTCTTCAAATGCAACAAAACATTAATAGAAGTATCACTACTTATAATAACTATGGTAGATTTCAAAAAAACCATGCTCAACAATTAATTAAAATAAACAATATGCGTAGAGATCTTATTGCTGCTAAAAAAGAAGTAAAAAAAATAAAGAAAGAATATCTTAAAGAAAAAAAGAAATTAGAAAAAGAGAAAAAACTTCATAGTGAAACAAAAAAAGAATTACAAAAAATTGAAGAAGAACGTAATGAACTTAAAGAATTAAACAAAAAAGAAAAAGAAAAAAATAAAGAACTTGAAGAAGAAAACAGAAGATTAGAAAAAACTATCGAAGATCTTAAAAAAAATCACAAGATTGAAATTGAAGAACTAAAAGAAAAAATTAAGGATAAAGATGATGAGATTAATGATCTGAAAAGAGAACGTGATAGGTATAATAAAATGTACGAATCACAAAAAAAAATTGCTAAAAAATTAGAAAATGATAAAACAGAACTAAACAAACTCATTGAAGATTGTAAGAAAAATCATGTGAATTATGATTCAATAAAGAGTGAATTAGAAACTGTTAAAAAAGATAAAGAAAAACTAGAAAAGGAAAATGATGAATTAAAAAGTAAAACGGAAGAAAAAGAAAAAAAGATTGATGAGATAAATAATAATGTTAAAGAAATTTTTAATTTAGTTAAAGATTTACCTCCATCATTATTACGTGAGATAGTTAAGGAGATGGAAAAAGATAAACATGAAACAGTTGATATCAAAGAACAAATACAAAGATTACAGCAATTGTCTAGATAATCAGTAAACTTTATTTATATAGTTTTATTTTATTTTTTTTATATTGTTTATTTTAAATATTATATAAATAAAAAATATATATTTTATATAACAAAAAAAAAAAATACGTTAATAATATAAAAAATACAAAATATAAAAAATAATTAATCTAATTTTGGAAGAGGTTCTAATTTTAAATTAGATTCTAATTTTAATTTAGGAGGTACTTTATTTTTATGTTTTGGAGAAATATTTTGAGAAATATTTTGAGAAGCATTTTTATATCTAAGATAGAGTATTTCAGCGTCTTTTTCTTGTTTCTTCATATTATCATAGTGTTGATGATAAGCTTTTACTTGTTTTACAAGTTTATAAGGTTTAGCGTGAGTGTATTTTGATAATTCAATCTTTTTTTCATTCCATTGTTTTAAAGCTGAGCTTGTATTTCTTTTAGCTTTTTGCCAGTTATCATGAAGTTTTTTTTCTGACATTTTTTTTTTTTGAATATGAAAAAAAAAATTTTTTTTTTAATTATAACGAATAAAAAAAATATCTATTTATTTTTACAAAATTTATAGATATATTCTGAATAATCAGGATTGTTAATTGCATTTAATATTTCTTAATTTAGTTTAATTTAAAATTTAATTGTTCTTGATTTAGATTAATTCAAGATAATAAAAATTTTATGATTGTTCTTATCTTTATTTTGTAAGCAATAATATAAAGATTATGTAATTTTATCGATAAACTTTTTATATAAAATAAAGTTCTAGATAAGAAATAAAGTTAAAAGTTAAAATCAGAATGATCTGTGAGTAATTTTTTGTTGTGTTTATCAGTTAAAAAAAATATTTACGTATTTTTTTTAGGTAATTGTAACAAATACGATTGTCCAGTTTGTCCAGGTTGGGGTCCAGAACCAACAAGAGAAAAAGAATGGAATTTAGAATGTTTTTGGTGTAAAAAATATGTTAGACAATGTACTTGTGGTTTTAAAAATTGGAATTGGAATGAAATAACTTACTGTAAAATATGTAAGAAGAACAATCATGATACGAAAAATTGTTGGTTCAAACAAAGAACAAGATACTGTAATATTTGTAACAAATACAATCATTACTATTCCGATTGTTGGTTTAACAAATATAATTATAATAAATAAATAAAATTTTATATTACTCTTATCATCTTTAAATAATTTAGAATGTTCGAATTTTATCTTCTTATTTAGATTTGGAGTGTCCAAATTCTTTTTGATAATGCAATCTCAAATATAGAAATAATCTTTTATAAAGAAAATAATATACGATACTAAAAAATATAATATTAATAATCATATTTCCTGTGATAGCACAGATCCAAAAAAGGTCTAACTTAATATTTTTTATGATTTTTTTATCGTGATAAAAATCAACGAGAAACAAAATAGGTAAAGATAAAATTAAATGAATCAAAATAAAACAAAGATAATTCATGTTTATAAATTATTCTTAGAATGTTCAAATTTTTATATTTTAATTTTGAATACTTTGTTTAGAATACAGTTTTTAAGAAAAAATATCCAAAATATATGCTCATAATAAAAATAAAAGAAATCATTGTGTTTAGATGATTTACAGTATCTTCGAAAAACAAAGTATATATTTATAAATATTTTTTTAACGTAATCTTTAATCTATCTAAATTTGTATTTATTGATTCTGATCAATAGATCGAGACCTAACATTCTTTTGATTTTTGTTATGCTAACTTTGATAAAGTAAAAGAATTTATTTGTGTTAATTGATATGAAAGATTAAAGATTAAACGTTCGAGAGAATAATATATAAAAAAATTCGTTATAAAACAGAAGAAATTTTATCTCTTGTTCATTACGATTTACTCGTTAAACCTTAAAATTTTTCAAATCAAATCAATATTTATACTTTAAAACTTTAAATAAAATTTAAAAACTTATAAAAATGCTTTCAAAAATTATCATTCTTATTGTTATTGCTTTTGCTTTCTTGGGTTTGTTCTTAACGAACCTTTCTGTTGGTGAATATGATACATATATTCACCAATTTATTTTTAGAATTATTGAATCCAAAACTTTTTTTTGGATTTGTGCAATTATTATAAATATAATTACATTATGTATAATAATTTCTCTCTACCAATTATGGTTTTGGAACTTTATGTATGAACATTTTCCAGAACGATTAATTTATTGAGGTAAAATAATTTTTTATTAAATATAAAATAAAAAATATAAATATATATATTTTACATAAATTTATATGTTTGAAAATTTTTTCCTATAAAAAATAATAAATCCTTTATTTTGAACCACTCATTTCCTATAGGCTCCCAATCATCTACATTCGGTATTTCAATATTGAAAACTTGCATATCATCAAACCTATTTGGTTTGACTTTATAAGTTGCAAGCATATTAGGATAGAGATCAATATTCTGTAATATGATCTCAACAACACGACGAACTGTCGGTCCTTCTTTAAGCAGTTCAGCCATATCTGCTTGAAATTCTTCATTAAAAAAATGAAGATAAGAAAACCCTGGAGATGTAGGAGTTGCCATTTTGTAAATTAGGTTTTCGTATTGTTTGTTTGGTAAAAGTTTTGAAAAATATTTTTTAACTGAAAATGAGAGTTTTCTGAGAATAGAAGGCATGTTGGTTGAAGATTGTTTACTTTTATATTAGTTTTATGTGGAAATGTTTTGTGATGCATGTGGATAATTTTGAATTCATTTTATATGAATTAAAATAGAATTTCGATGTAGAATTCTTTAAATAATTTATCTAAATTGTATTGATTAACATTATTTTGAACCAATAAACTATTTTTTATATAAAAAAAATTTCTTGTCGCAATATTTTAAATGATCAACAAAGTATTTTTGGTCAAGTACAGTACAAAAAATATCAACAGTTATTCTTATTTGTAACATCAATAAAAAGATTATAAATAATTTTAAAATCATTTTAAAACGTAAAAAAAATATTTAAACAAGTTTATTATTTTATATATACTTTTTTGGTTAACTTTAATATATTTGGTTTCATTCTCAGTATCATATTATTATTGAAATTCTTTGTTACGATTCTTACATAAAACTGGTCTGGATTTTTTTGAACGATTAAATCTACCTTTAATTAAATTTCTCTTTATACAAAATGACAAAATTTAAAAACAAAAATATGAACAATTTTTTAAAATCTCAACAACAATTATATCAAAAAACTAATTTATTATTTGAAATACAAAACCAACAAATTAAATTTCTTAATGAAATTGAAAATTTTGATATCGAGGAAGATAACCTTTCCTCATCCTCACAAGAAGGAGATTATTAAAATTTAAGGTATTTTCTTATATAAAAAATTATTATTATTTTTAAAATATTTTATAAATATAAACTTTATTTATAATATAGATTTAAATAGTCCTACGTCCAAAGTGACATTGACATCAAATAATGTCAGATCACAAGCTTTGAAAAAGCTTGTTAATTTTGATAGTTTAATTTAAATTGTCTATCTTCATGATTATATGAGTAATACATATCGTATAATCATGAAGATAAACAATTTTAATGCAATCTTTTATGTAATTTTTTTTAATAAATCAAAATGTAATTATATAATAAAAATAATAAAATTATCAAATTACGTTATTTTGATCATCTGATTTCATATTAATTTTTAATATTTAAGGAACTGATTTTACTGATTGTAAATAAAAAACGTAAAATGAATTTTAAGATTTTAATTATTTTGATATTATACGTTAATATTGTTTACAGTATTCAAATTTTCACAAACAAAACATGCACTTGGGAAGGAACATTTGATAAAGTTGAAAATAAAAATGTTCAATATAACATTGAACAAGAATTAGAAGAACTTCTCGATTCTTGGACAGATGAAAATTGGACTTTATTAAATGAAAATATAAATTTTGAATTTAATTATGAATGTAATGAATTCACAGTTACTATAGAACGAGAATATGATAATGGTTACAATGATGATAATGATGATGATGATAATAATGAATAATTTTTTTATTATTTATTTTTTAAACGAATATAAATATGATGTATTTTACAAAGTTTTTTTAAGTTTAATCATGGCTACAGTAAAAGAATTAAAATCGTTATTAAAATTTAATAGTATTAAAAAAATCAAAGAAAGTATTATTGATTTAATAGAATTAAATGAAGATGAGTTATCAGAAAATATTGAAACAGAAGAAGAATCTTATGATGATTCAGATAATTCTGAAGAATCAGAAGAAGTAATTATAGAAAAACCAAAAGTAAAATCTAAAAAAAAAAGAAAATTAGACGAAAAAAAAACTTCTAAAAAGAAAAGAAAATTGAGTAAATATAACATATTTATGAGAAATGAAATGAATAGATTAAAGAAAGATGGTGTTGCATCAGATAAATTATTTTCAACAGCTGTTAAACACTAGAAAGAATCTAAAAAATAGTTTTTTTAAAATATTCGTTATTAAAGTATTTAAAAATTTGTATTTAATTTATTAAAAAATATGTTAATAAACAAATTATTAATTATATATCTTTTCAATATTTTTCTCGTTAATTATTTAAATGATAAACAAATTTTACGATCAATTGATTTAAATGATTCATTTTGGTTTATTCCATTTTTAGAAAATCTGTTAGTAAATATAGGATTTTACTATGTTGCAAAACATATAAATATTGATATACTTATATTATAAATCGATATTCTTTGTTCAAATTAGATCATCAGTTCTTTGTTCTATTTTTAGATTAGATTTTTATTTATTTATATACCCTGATTATATTTTTTTATATTTTCATGTCACGCTAAAATTTTTTCTGTGTAAACAGTTTTTTGTAAGCAAAAAATTTTTAAAAAATATGAGTAATTTTTCGAGTGTAAAAAAGTATCAAGTTAAAAAAAATAACAAGGTATGAATATCTTTTCTGCTAAGTATTGCATGATTATGTATACTTTCGAATGTAAGTTACGCTGGAGTTGAGTGAGATTTGTGACTGCTTTTCGGCAAATAATCGCCTCTGTAGATTTGAGAGTTTAGTTAAAGTGAGGTCGAAGACAAGCTTTGCTAAAGGTACTATGAGATTATGATGTACTTATCATTTTTTTTTTAGAAAAAAAAAATCGATACAGCATGTAAGAAATATAAGAAAAAAATTCAAACTTTGTTGATTAATAATGGATTTGAATGTAGAAGTTATGAAAATGAAGAAGAATTATTCTATTCAGATCGTGATAAATATCTTGTTGCTGATTATGAGGATTTCAAGATTTTTATTTGTTGCAAGTTTAGAGATTATAATGATATAGGTTTTAATGATGTTGAAAGAACAAGTGGGTTTATACAAAGTTATCATAGTGAAGATACTGGTGTAATCGTAACTAACCAAAATTATTCAAAAAATGCATATGATCAAGCTAGTAAGATGAAAATTTTAGTATGTCAAACACAGAATTTATTAGAAAAAATTAAAAAAGAAATAGAACGTAAAAAACTTAAATTATCAGAAGGTCAAAAAGAACCTAAAGAAATTGTTATTGAACTTATAAGCGAAGAAATCATAGATGATAATGTAAATGAATAATTTGTTTTATATTTTATTTTACATATTTGTTTAATAAATTTAAATAAAAATTTTTTTTTAAAATCAATTAAAAATATTTAGCATATATTTATAAAAAAATATAAATAATAAATATATTCCTCGTATTTTATTCAAAAAAAAAAAATGAATCAAATACATCGATATAATGAAAATATAGATTCACTAAAAATACAAAAATTCAAAAATGAAATTGTAAATTTATATAGAAACAAAAAAACTTTCCAAATGATTACTGAAGTTGATTATGTATATGAATACGAACAAACATGTTTCAAATATTCTTTGAATCAAATACCAGAAGAGATATTAGTGTATTTAATGTATAATAGTTTTGCTAGATATAGGATGGAAAAATTTAAGATATATTATGAAAAGGTTGTAGAAAGAAACATAAATATAAATAATTATCGAGATAAAAATAATTCATTATTAGATATAAATTATATGAAATACATGCTTGATAATTGGATTCAACTATCGAAAGAATTTAATTTATATAAAGCAAATTTTACTAAAAATACTTTGTAAATGAAAATTTTATTGTAGCAAAAATATTTTACGAAAAATTGATTTACAGGATTTATTTAGTTTTGTTGTATTATTGGAAAATTTATTGATAAATATAGGATTTTATTATATTGTAACATACATAATTAAACATCATAACTATTACGATTTCCTGTGATCAGATCATGTTTTTTTTTGAATTTAATTGCTTCTTTCTTATTTTTAATATATTTATATTTATGTTTTTTATTTTCATTATATTGAAATATCCATCTTTTACCCGATTTATCGTAATAAATCCCATTATATCCTGAAGAATTATTTGTTTTTAATTTACGATTTAATTGATTTTCTCTTGGAGTTGTCTCTCTTATATTACATTCTCTATTATCTAATCCAGAACGATTTTTATGATCAATCATTTTCCATTCAGGATGAAGTAACTGATGAAATTTTAAAATTGTATCTTTAGACAAGTCTGATCTGATTGTAGACTTTTTTTCCTTGAGGTTTCTTGATACCCCAAAACCAATTATCAAGAACCTTGAAGGTTGAATAGATTTTTTTCCAAGAAGAATTCTCAGATTCTTGTTCAAAATTTACAGTAGTCATTTTATTAAAAAATATAAAAGAACAAATATACTCTTTATATATTTTAAAAATGTCAATTCCAAATTTAAAAACAATTAAAGAAATTTTATTTCAAGAAGATAAATGTATAAAATTTTTACTTGACAAAGATATTATCAAAATATCTGATAAATGTAATTATTGTAATAGTAAAATGTACAAAGTAAAAAAATTATTATTTAGATGTAGTGATTTAAAATGTAAAAAATCGATTTCAATATATAATAATTCATTTTTTGCAAATCAACGTTTGGACTCTAATGATATTTTATTAATGGCATATTTTTGGCTTTGTAAAATAAATTACAATTCGATAGCAAGTATGACCTCTTATTCTTCAACAACTATTGTAAAATATATAAAAATGTTTAGAGAATTAGTAAATAATTCATTAGTAGAAGATGATTTTTTACTTGGAGGAAATAGAATTATAGTAGAAGTAGATGAATCACTTTTTAAGGACTTTTGGGTAGTTGGAATTGTAGAACGAACAAAAGAGAAAAAATGTTATTTTGAAGTAGTTAAGGACAGGAATACATCAACATTAAGACGAATCATAGAAGATCATGTTAAACCAAAATCTATAGTATTTACAGATTGTTGGCGCGGGTATAATTTACAAGGATTAGATGTAATTCACCGAAAAGTAAATCATTCATGTGCTCAAGGAGAAACATTTGGGATTCATACTAATACCATTGAGTAATTATTTTTTTGTAAATCAAACTAATATTTTAAATAATATTTAATATTTTATTTTTTTTTTAGAGGTACTTGGAATGGTTTGAAGTTAATTATACCTGAACGTAATAGAAATAAAGTTATAATTGAAGAATATTTACTTGAATTTTGCTGGCGTAGAAAACATCAAGACAATCTTTGGAATTCATTTTTAGAAGCATTAAAAAAATAATTTTATTAAAAATTATTGATATAAATCTTTACTATAATTAATTTCAAAATTCCAATCTTTAATAATTCCACCTAATCTTTCAATATATAAAAATTGATAATTAATAATATTATATAAATTTCGAATAATAACTTTAGTAAAATCTTTTTCGATAAAATCAGAAAATTTAAATATTCTTTTTTTTCTATTGTAAATTTTTCTGATGAGTTCTTTAACTAAATTAATAATTGATTCTTCAATATTATATAGTTTACAAAAGTTATTATAATTAATACATTGCTGATATAATATTTCAATTTCATCTCGAACATATTGACAAAAATTACTATATATTTCAGCTTTATAAAAATTTGAACGATCAAGACAATAGTAACTTAGAATTCTAAGTTTAAAGTTGATAATTTTTAAATCTGAGTTTTTTGTTTTAATATTTTTTTTACATACGCAAAGTTTATCAATATTTTTAACAAATATTGACTTCCAAGTTCTATATTTTTTTGCTTTTGGTTTTGGTTCTTCGAGATCAAGATATTCACCAAGATTTTTCCAGAAAATATGATTATCAAGTATATTTTTCCATTTTTTACAAACTAAAGAAGCTTTTTGAAAAGTAAAAGGATCATTAATATAATTAAAGACAAGTTGAATATGATGAATTTCAACTTTAGATTTTTTGTTAGTTGAATTAGAAATTTGTTTTTTTGTTCGTTTCATTTTTTTTTTTGATTATAAAGAAAGAAATACAGGGTTTTATAATTTTAAGTTTTCTCTGAGTCAGATTTTGTAAAAATTTTTTTAATCACATGATATAATAATATTTTTTTTTTAAAAAAAAATCGCCTGAGAATAAATTATAAGTAATATTAAGAGTATAGATAATTAATTTTATAATAAGTAACATAGCGAAGGCTGCTTAGTTATTATCATTAGTGTTACAGATAATAACTCCCTAATATAAAAATAATCATTCGATACTATACTAAATTAACTAAAAATACAAGATATTCTTATAACCTTAATCAAGATAGAATCTTTTGCCTTGCTAAGATTCAACTAGGTCAAAATGCTCAAGAATTAGTAGATGCTTTAGAACCTCAAATTACTGACAGGTATAACTAAGAATACAGTGATGAAGAAATTAATTTATTAATATATGCTTCTTATATACAACTTATAAAAACAGAAGAACAAGAACTTCAAAGAATTCTTGCTAAATCCTTTGATACAAGCTATCTAGACTTTACTCAACAAGTTGCTATAGAAAACCTTTATAGAAACTTTTGTAGACAAGTCACTCTCTATAAAAAATATATATATCCTTACCAAAGAACCAAACTTAAGGATAACTATTGCCTTCAGTGCTATGATGAAATATACTCTTCTCTTCTTCTTCTTGAACCAGAAATTGAACCTGAAATACTATCTTCTTAACCTGAAGTACTTTTAATAACTCAAGCTAAACAAGAACCAAATCTTAATGATCTTGTTAAGTTGTTACAAAAACAAATTAAATAACAAGTCTAAGTTATTGACCTTCTACAAGTTCAAGCCAAAATCTTCGAATATCAAGTTCAAACTATTGAAGTATTATAATACAAAGTTAATAGTTTTGAAAGATTCTATAGACAAATAGAATACTTCTATAATGAATAATTTGAACAAGTAGATAGTGAACAGGCTACTACTTCTAATAACTCTCAAAATTTTTAAATCATCTCAAGTATGATATAAAACTACTTAGTGAATCAAAAAGATTTTCTACAGAACAAGAAGCTCATGAAATAGTTTTTAGAAATAATTTACAACGAAGAAAAATATATACAATAACTCAAAAAATTAAACTAAAATTAGAACCTTAACTCAGAAACAACAGATAATATTTAGACAATTATTGAAAGAATTTGCAGACCTTTTTGCAAAAAATATTACTCAGTTAGAAAAAACTAACTTAGTAACTCACAAAATCTATACAGAAGATATATCTCTTATAAGTTCTTGACTCTATATAGTACCTCTTACTAAACAAATATTTATTAATGAAGAAGTATAACAAATATTAGATAATAATTTTATAACCAATTCAACAAGTCCTTAGGCCTCTCCTGTTGTACTTGTTGCTAAGAAAAATGAAAAAAAAAGATTTTGTATTGACTATAGAAAACTAAATACAATTACTAAAAAGGATTCTTATCTTCTCCTCTAAATAAATAAAATATTAGATTCACTTATTAGAGCTACTTATTTTTTAACTTTTGATCTTATGAGTAAATACTGGCAAGTAATAATAAACCTAGCTGACAAAGAGAGAACAGTCTTTATAACAAGATATAGTACTTATAAATTCAATGTAATTCTATTTAAACTTTGTAATACCCCTATAACCTTCTAACGTCTTATGAATCAGATCTATAAGGGTATAGTTTACAAATATGTAGTTGTTTATTTGAATAATACTAATATCTTCTTTTAAAGTTTTAGTGATCATATTAAACATCTATGAGAAGTTTTTATAAGAATCAGAAAAGCTGAATTAAAACTTAATATAGAAAAATATAATTTTTGGATAACAAAATTACTTTTCTTGGAATATATTATTGAAGCTAAAGAAATTTCTTCAGACTCAGAAAAGATTATTGCTATACAGAATATTCAACCTTCTAAAAATATTACTCAGATTTGATCATTTTTTAGGACTTGTAGGATATTATCGAAGATTTATTAAAAGTTTCTTAATAATAGCTTGACTCTTGAACTAACTCTTATATAAGAATACTCCTTATGAATAGGATGACAATTGTCAAAAAGTATTTGAAGAATTAAAGTATAGATTAGTAACTGCCCCTATATTAATTTACTCTAATTATAAAGAAGAATTCATTCTTGTTACTGATATCTTCTATAATAGATATGAAGCTACTCTTAGCCAAATCTCAGATGATAGAAAAGAATATCCAATTATCTATACAAGCAAAAGTTTAAAGAAAGAAAAAATCAACTATAGTACTACTGAACTTGAATATATAGCTATAGTATAGGCTATAAACTATTTTTACAAATACTTAGGAACTCATCACTTTACCTTAATCACTGACTATTCAGTTCTCTAATAGTTAAAATTTTCTTTACCTAAAGGAAAATTAGGATAATAGATGATGAAACTTCAACTTTACAACTTTATAATAATATATAAATCTAGATAAAAACACTCTAATGTTGATAGCCTCTCAAGATTACTGAACTAGATACACCTTATTTCTATTCTTAAAATATGAATTTGAACTAATATCAAAATTTAGTAGAATATTTAAAAACAGACAAACTTCCCTCTGACTTAATAGACTTTAAAAAATAGATATTTCTTAAACAATTTAAATATTATAAACTAGAAAATAAGTTTTTTTTTTTTTTTTTTTTTTTCTGTTTATGTAATCTTGCTTTTTTTTATTAGAAGAAAACATATACATATATTAAAACAAAAATAAAAACTATACTAAGCTAGCTCTATAATTGTCCTCTACTATTAAGTCTAGACTCATTCAGCTACTATTCAATGCTCAAATGCGATTAGCTGCAATAGTAAATTTTCCTCCTAAAAGAGAGGATTGAATAAGCAAAGTCACTCTCTATTAATTTACAGAAGGCTACTATATTTCTATTAAGACTTTTTTACCACTCCATAATTGAAGACTGCCAATTTGATAATATCTTCTCATAGGGAGAAAAAAGAAAAAAAATTTTTTAAGGAAAGAGAAATAGAGTAAGATATAAAAGAGTAATAAAGAAGAGTGAAAATAAAATTCGAA
>CAJVPM010000297.1:0-19485 GCA_910592325.1 Scutellospora calospora | reverse complement strand
TATTATCTATAATTATTTTTTTAATATTTTTGCATTTTAAAAAAGTAAATCAGAGCTGAATGAATGCAAAAATGCAGACAAATTAGCTGTATTGGTCTATAATCTAAGGGATAGCTTTGCATATCCTGCTCACTTCATTTCTTATAATATTTAGACTATAATATTGTTTTCCTTTTCTTGAGATCTAAACTCCTAAGTGTCTTACTATATCTTTGTCTTTTTTTGCGAGAACTTTATTCTAATTCTTTTTTACTTTAATTACTAGGACCTCTTTTCTTTTCTCTTTTTTCTTGGTATTCACAACTATTAGTTCTGATTTTTTACTATTTATTTTAATATTATTTATCTTATAGAACTCATTTGAAATATTTACTATTTTCTGTAGCTTATCTTTGAATCTTGCTATATAAGTTGTATTGTCTGCATAAGCAAGTACAGCTTATTGATATACTAGTCTTTTGGTTTTGTTATGAGCTATATCTGTTAGCTAGTTTGTTATTATCTAATATTCTATATCTTTTGTACTATTTACTGTACAGAGAAGTAGGTCATAAAAAATATATCAGACTAAAGGTAGATTACTTCTCCTTAGTCAAGTCTATCTTCAGCTTCAAATTTGCTTGTTAGTTCAAAGCTTGTAATCACCTTAATTCTTCTTTTCTCATATAGACTTAATATAAGATTAATCATATTTTCTGGAAACTTAATTCTTTTCAAAACTTTTTCTAGCATTTTTAAGCCTACAGAGTCAAATGCTTTCTGCATATCTTGGAATAGGATTCATAACTCATTGTTTTTTTGTCTTGTATCTTCGAGCAGATTGTTCATTATATAAATTGGGCTTATTGTGCTATCATCTGAAAGCTTAGTAAAATTAGAACCTTCTAAGACATTGAAGTCTATTAAAGTTTTGTCTAGTCAATATATTAGAACTTTTACTAATATTTTGTGAAAAGTTTTAATTAAAACAATTAGATGAGTATTAGATAAATTATAATTCTAATTTTCTTCTTTAGGTATCAGATAAAGTTGGCTAAGCTTCTATTTTGACGAGATTTCTTCTTCTCTAATAGAAAGATTAGTAAGATATCTAAATATTTTTTGTGCTATTATATCTACTTTTTTTATCAGTAGATAGCTTATACTGAATAGATCTAGTGCAGACCTAGGCTTTGTCTTTTTAAGTACCTTTAACTATTCTTCTTCAAAGATCTTATCTTCTAAGCTGTTATATATTTTGCTGTCTACCTTTTTTAGTAGATTATATACTTTTTTTCATCTGATTAGCATGTCTAAAGCATAGGTATTTTTTTGTAGAATTGCTATTTAAAATAGTTTTTTACTTCCTTTAGTACTTCTTCTTTCTGGTTTACTAGTACTATATCTGAGTTATCATCCTTAACAATTCTATCTATGACTACTCATTTAAAAGATCTTTCAAATAAGCTACTTATCATATATTTGAGTTTTTCTTGTATTGCTTCATAGCATTGTTCAACTACTATATTAATTTTTTCAAGATCCTTTTTCTTTCTTGCTTGCTAAGCTTTTAAATATATAATCTTCTACTATATCTTTAGCTTTTCATATCTTTTTTTAGTTTATATATTTTCAGAAAGCTCTTCCATTTCTGTTTTATACAGACTATTTATTCTTGCTATTTTTGTATTTATTAAGTATTTGTTCATATTATCAATATGCTAACCTATTTTCAATAAGCATTGTTAATACATGCTTTCGATTATCTTTAATATTTTTGCTTTCTTTCTTTTTTTCTAGAATAGGTTTTTCTACTATAGACTTCTTCTCTAAAAGAGTTGATCTTGCACACTTGATTATACTTGTTATGATTATATCTTACAAGTTATCTTTGTTTAATATCTCCAAGTAAGCTAGATCGTACTCGTTTTTTATAATATTTAGCTTCTTCTTAAGTAGACTATCTAGTTTTGTTTTATAATTCTTCCAGTTTTTTTCTGTTACTTTGTCAAGAAGGAATGACTATCTTTTCCTTTTTAGTTTTTTTCACAAGCCAGAGATCTAGTTTTCTTTTTTATACTTATTAGTATTTTTGCGATTACAATAGCATAGTTACTGTTTGTAACTATATCTGCTTTTAATATATTATAATAGATAAGGCTTTGACCTAGATCTTTAGATATTCAATATAGTTGATTCTAGACTTTATTTGATTATTTTCTCTTGTGAATTTCCTTTCATAAGAATATAATTTTCTGAATGTATTAATCATATTAGAGTTTTTGAGCTAGTTTAGAAGTGAAAGTTTTTAGATTCGTCTAGAGTCTTCTCTATTCTAATCTAGCTCTTTGTATCAGATATCATTAAAGTCTTCTAGTATTATGATGTTTATAGATTTTTTTTTATTTTAACATTTAAATATTCTTTTAATAACCTGTTGCTGAATATCTTGTCTGATCTTAGAGTCATTGTGTAATATATAAATTACTAAGACTAGCATTTTATACCTTTTGAATACAAAAAGTATTTTTAGATAATATATATTTCTTCTTTTTACTTAGCTTAAGTATTTTTCTTATTTTTTACAAATTATTAAACTGACATCAGAACCTTTCTTCTTGTTTTCATCTGTGTCGGACCATAGACTTATATATTATCTTGATCCTTTAAACTAAAATTGTTTTGTCTGATTCTAATCATATCAACATTTTCTTTGTTTGCTCAGTCTAATAATAACTCCAATTTTATGAAGTTTTCTTTTATCTTATTAATATTGTGTAATGCTATTTTTAACATTTGAAAATCCTCTACTGCAACTCTTTTTTTCTTTCTTTTAGAAGGATTCCCTATGTTGAGACAGTTAGTTCTACTATCTATTTCTATTAATTTAACTAGTATATCTGTTAAGAGCAATTTGAAGCTTCCTACTCTATATGTTAAATTTTTCTTCGAGACTTCTTATGAGTTGTAGCATATAATTATAAGCATTTTCTAAGCCTGAAATCTGTTTTTGAGATGCTAATATACTGCTAGATACTTCATAATTAACTTCTTTCTTTTTGCCTTCTTATATTTCTTTTCTCTTTTTCTTAGAGTAAATACTTGTTTATGTAGTTTTTCTCTTTTGCACCATACTATTTAATATTTCTTCTTTGCTTAAAGTGAGTCTTCTAGAAACTTTTTGGTCTTGTTCAGTATTCCTTCTTGTTCTGAGGCTTTTTGTACTACTTTTTCTGTGAGCTCCTAGCTCTTCATCATTTGTAGCTTTTCTATTTCTTATATCTACTTCATATCTTGTTGAGTTTGCCTATCTTAACTTATTATCATAATAGAACAGTAAGAATTTGGAGCAATTTAACATATCTTCTTCCTTTTCAAAGTAGACTGTTGCACTTCTTATATTGTTATTATTAAAGTTCTTGAAGATATGTAGCACTTTAGCTTCTGATCTTTTTATTTGTCTCCACAGGAGTACTTTATTATATTTTCTAACAAGTTTAATAATCTATTTTTGTACAGAGCAAAGAGAAGTTGTTAGTACCTGTTGATATTCTTACTAGTATTTCATTCACAAATAGTAAGTACCAAATCTCATTTATTTCTTTTTTATCAAAGATACCTGTTTTAAACTCTACTTCTGCTCTTGTTTTGTTTGAAGCACTTTTAATCATTTCAATATGTTTTACTCTTCATAGAAAATGAACTATTTCGAACATCTATGTTTTTCTAGCCCAAACTGATAAGTCTCAAACTGTAATTTTGTTGTTATTCTTTATTAGGTTTAGGTTTTTGTTAGCTTGATATGTTGTAGCTTCTTTCTTTTTAAAAAGATCTTGTTTGTGTATATTAGTTTCTACTTTTTCTCTTCTTCTTATAAAAACTTCTTTAAGTTCTTTTTTTGCTTACTCTTCTCTTTTTCTTTTTGTTTCTTAGCCCTCTTGAGCTGAGTTTTTTATATTTTGATTTCTTGCTGTTTTATTCAATTCTTCTTGTTCTTCATTTTTATCTAGGAGGAGATTGGCTTGTTTATATTATTTTTTCTTGTTTTCTAATTTGTTCTTTGCCTCTTTGATGCAGTCAAAGGTTACTATGCACTAAAAATTACTATATTCAAACTTTTTTGAAATTTCTATTAGATAAATATTTCTTCCTATTAACCATCTAAGTGATCTTTTTCTAAGTTTCTCATTATTTTCTAACACTTTAATAGCTGCTACTTTAGCTCTTATTGTTCTTTTTCTTTCGCACTTATCTTTGTTTGGTACCCAAATACTTCTTTTTAATGACAAGTTTGATTCTACAGAAAGTAAATCATTTTCTGATTCTTCTATAGTAATGTGATATTATTCTGTATTTGTTGTACTGTTTTCTTCTTCTTTAATCTCTTGAACTTCTTCTATTTGACTTAGTCATTCTTCGATTTTCTTATTTTCTAGTAGTTAAATTCCTTCTACTTCTATTTTTAAGTTTGTTATATTACTAGCTATACTACTTGAATCTAATTAGTATATCATCTTTATGTCTGATTTGCTTTCTTGTAATCCTAATTTATCATTTGCTACTATTATGTAATTAACTTCTTAACCTAGTATACTCTTTACTCTATTGATTCCTTCTGTTATTATTGCTCTTTCTATAACTTTTCTTCATTCTCTAGCTACTGTTACTATATCACTATCTACTTCTAATATTTTTGCTATAATCTTGTCTATATGATCTTCTAGACCTATTACTGATTTGCTACCTTCTGTTATTATTTCTTTGCCATATTCTTTAGTCACTACTTCTACGAGTCTGCTTGCTTTTTTTTTGTTCTACATATCTATCTAATTTTGATCTGTAGTTATTAGCTCTGTCTATACTCTATACTTTGTTTATTGAATGCTCTCTTTAATTAGATTCTTTAAATACTATTTCTAGAAGTAACTTCATCTCTTTTTGAAATTTTTCATAGATTTATCCAGTTTGTCTGTAAACTGTCTAGTTCTAGTCTTGTATAATTTGTCTTTGCTTTCTGATATATGATATGTATTTTAGTAATATGTTTGTTTTTTTACCTGCTTTGCACATATTTGTGTTATATGATTAATTTGCATTTCAGGATGTTTTGAGATTCTCAGTTTTGTTCACAAAAAAGCTTTCTTTATAATAATTCTTTTCTAAACTTCTTCTAGATCACTTTTTAAATTTGAGTTTTCTATTCTTTTACTTCTCTATATATAATTTTGCTTTTTGTATCTCTTTTTTTTATATACCAAAAGGTATTAATTAGTGAGTTTAATAGTTTTTCTATATTGTAACCTTTAGCTCGATTTTGTAATCAGATAATCTATAGAGAGAGTTTGTTTAATTATTATTATGTTATTATAAAACTAAATATTTATATGATAGATTATTTAAATAAACAATAATTAAAGTCAGTGTTGTTACTGAAAAACTACTAGAAGGTTACCGGAAGTTAAATCATTAGTGTTACTAGAACTTTAAGTTCTAGTAAAACTATTAATTTTCTTCTAGTAGTATTCCAGTAACCTTTCAGTAGTCTTCCAGTGACAACACTAATTAAAGTTATATATATAGTTTAATATAATTTATTATATAATTACAAACTTTAAAAAATACTATATATAGATCTAGCGATCTTAGTGTAGTAGTTAGGTTATCAGACTGCTATGCAAGAGGTCTAGAGTTCAAATCCCACTGTCGACAAATTTGAATAATTACTTGGACCTTTGTACTTAACTTATAGTAAACCCTGTTCGTTTCTGAGGTTGTAATACTGTAAATCATGTTGCATCAATATTATTTGGATATTAGAAGTGTAACAAGGCATTCAGTAAGACGTAATATTATATGAATAAATCTTGATAGGATTTATGGGCAGAAGAACTACATTGTAGAAATCTTGAGTTGGTGAAGTAGTATAGCTTTCAATAGTAATATCAGCTAATACTTAATCCAAAAAGAAAACTATTATCAAAAGATATAGATCGAGTCATGTATATATAAATCTGTTCTACAAGGAGAATCAGTAATACTAACTTGGCTTAGCAGCTAACTGGATTAGGAGGATCTGTCTTGTGAAATATCTAAGAAAATAGAATACAGAAAACTAGTAGAGAGCTATAGTAGGAACTGAGGTTATACGAATATCTACAAGAGTCTAAGCTAGGTGAATTTGTAAAATAGGTATAGACCACTCTAGTAGGTATGCTTTGAGGTTAACTGGCTTTGCAATACCTACAATATGCTAGATACAATATATTTCGAGAAGACTTAAGCTGTTTTGAATAAATAGATCCATAATAAGCTAGCTAGCTTAAGCAGTTAAGTATTGCAGTAATGTTAGATTGAATCTATATGGGTTAATGAATATAGTATTTAAATAGGTAACTCACAAGCAGGTTACAGGTATAGCAGCATAGTGTAGAACCAATTAGGTAGTTTAATCGCCTATGCAGCGAACTACTTAAAATAGACAATGACTAAAGTTGTACATGTAGCTTGTTATACACTCTTAATGTAATTACAAACAGTAGGAATTATCAATATATAATCCCATTGACAATTCTAATAAAATTCCTTTGGCAATGTAAGCCACCTTAATAACAAAAAAAAAATAAAAATAAAAAATACTATATATATAATTTTATAATATTAAAACTAATAAAATCTAATTAGCTACAAAAATAGTTTTAAAAAAAATCAAAAAATTTCTTATAAAATTTTAATATAAACTATATTATTTTAATCTGCTTAAAATAATTTGTTTTGATTTTATATTACATCTAAATTATATAATCTACTATAAATATACAAGATATAAAAAGTATATAACATAGTGTGATATATATGTTGTGTATCAGTTGATATCAGATTAAAACCAATATATGTCAAATTAAAACTATTAGGCTAGTATTAAATGATCTGCAATAATCGGCTTTGCTAAATCCTAGTCCTCACTCTAACCCAGTGTTGTCGTTGGACAGCTTTTGGACATAATCTTGGACATCTTGGACATTTTGGACAAAAAAATAAACTGAATTTACTCAAAATTTTATTAAGATAATCTATTTAAACTTCTTAAGCAAAAATGTTTAGAATTAAAAAAAGAATATAATCATATAATTTTTATGTTAATTACTAAAATATTTAAGGCTATGGACAGCTTGGACACTTTGGATACTTGGACGTTTGGACATTGGACATGTCCAAAAAAGCTTTAGACATGCCAAAAAGTACAATACTGGGTATGAGTAAGTTTGCAGTGTAATGCAGCCTGGTATCTTGCATTTAGCAGAAACACAAACTTGGCTTGGTAGCTAACTAAATTAGAAGGATTTACTTTGTGAAACATTAAGAAGTCTAAAACTAGTAAAAAGCTACAACTAGAACTGGGTTTGTACGAATATTAAATAAGAGTATATGTAAGCTAAATTAGGATATAGTATAGCATAGTTAGATATCATAACACTTATCTGTTAGAAGGCATTGAAATAGAACTTATCTAAGTAAGACCTAGGCTCATAACAATAAAGTTTGTAACTAATGTCAGCCTGAGTGCCTCCTAAAGTGAAGTAGCATGAGGTTATAGTTAACTATAAAGAGTAATATTTGTAGTAAGTGAGATAAGACTAGAGAGTTTAAATAGGAAATTTTCTAAGAGATTTCAGATATAGTAGCTAGTATAGAATCTTCAGGTAGACTACTTAAAATAGACAATCTAAAATTATATATGTTTTTTTTTTTTTTTTTTTTTACTTTATACAAATGCCATTAGCTAACTTTTATTAATTTCATAAATTTCAGAAGTGATACATATTGTGAGAGTATAACTAGCCATACATACAATTTTAGATTGTCTATTTTAAGTAGTCTGCCTGAAGGTTCTAAACTAGCTGCTATACCTGAAATCTCTTAGAAGATTCCCTATTTAAACTCTCTGATCCTATCCCACTTACCGCAAGTATTACTCTTTAAAGTTAACCCAAACTTCGTGCTACTTCATATTGGGAGGCACCCAAGCTGACATTAGTCGCAACTTTACTATTATGGGCCCAGATCTTATCCAAATAAGTCCTACTTCAACACCCTCTAACAGATGGGTGTCATGATACCCAACTATGCTACGCTATATCCCTATTCTAGCTTGCATATACCTTTATTTGATGTTTATACAAACCTGGTTTCAGCTATAGCCCTCCACCAGTTTAGACTTCTGTGTCTTTTCGAATATTTTACAAGGAAGATCCTCCCAATCTAGTTAGCTGCCAAGCCAAGTTGGTATTGCCATAATACCCAATGTCACAGACTTACTCACACCCATTCGATCTACATCTTCATACTCAGAAATCTTTGCTAGATTAAGTATTAACTGGCGTGACCGTTGAAATCCATACTACTTCACCTAACTTGGGATTTTTACTATGCAGGTCCTCTGCCTGTAGATCCTATCTCGATTTATTTGTGTAATACAACTCAAACATTCTGTTACACTTCTAATATCCAGACAATATTGGTGCAACATGATTTACAGGGTTACAATCTCAGAAACAGACAGAGTTTACTGTAAGTTAGATACAAGGTTTAAGTAATTATTCAAAGTATCGACAGAAAGATTTTAACCCCAAATCTATTGCATAGCGGTCCAACAACCTATTTATTACACTAGATCACTGAACCTTTACAATCTAGATTTAATTATATCCAGATTTAATTATACGTATTCAAATTTAATTACAATTCAGATTTAATTCCATTAGTAAAATTTAAACCAGAATGAACTAAATAAAGTATCAAAACTTGCTAACATCTAGATATTTTTTCGAATTAATTGACCTTTTAATTTTTTTTCAATAATTTGCAAGTGAATATACTTTGAAAGTATCATATTTTTTTGTATTCAATCAGAGATATGCATTGTCTTATAATATTTATAAATATCATCTATATCGATATTATTATTATATTAAAATAATAACTTAACCAGATTATTCTTTTATTAGGTACCTCAAGAATTATGAAAATAATATTTAATTTCTTAATAAATATTAAGTATTCTCCACAACTTTAAATTTGAATAATTAGAAAATTATTCTAATTATTCTATAATATTAAATTATTTTTATTAAATTTGTATTTTAAAAAAAAAAATATTTTTAAAATGAATTTTCAATACACGTATAATAATGGAATTTAGTGCTTAAATTTCTAGTAATTTAGTAGACTAATATAAGTATTTTAATGCTATAATTTAAAATATATATTAATATATGTATATTTCAAAATTTTAATATAAATAAAAAGAATAGAAGCATACCTCATATTAATAAGAAAAAGGATCATAAAACCTGATAGACAAACCAAACGAACTAGTAAATTCTATTAAATAGTTTATCATGACTGACTATCTCTAAATGTTTTATATGTCATAACTAAGATTCCAATGAAAATCTTAGCATAAATAAATTTTAAATCTATAATTATATTCACGATTCAATTTAAATATCAATTCTATATATATTCTGTTAACCTGACTAAGTTAAAAGGGTATAATAGTTTTAATATATAACAAACTAATTCAAAACTCTATATATGAGCAGAGATATACTTACCAATATATAGCATTAATACTTAGGTTCTTAATAAATATAATGTATATCACAATTTTTTTTTTTTGAATATGGTTTTTAAATAAGCTTGAACTCTAAACTAAAACAAAAGTTTAATAATATCTAAAATTTTTAGTAACTATACTTTAAATGAATATTACCTATGCCTTTTGGAGTTAAAACGTTAATTGTACTTTAATTTTCGTTCTTTATTAATAAATTTTAAATTCTAAAGTAAAATAATTTAAATATAATTAGATGAGAATATTTAATAATATATTTGCATTAATAGAGTTTTGAAATTAACAAATAAGTGTATATTTTGAAATAAGTTAGAGTTTTTGAATAGGCTTTTACTATGTTAAATTATAAATCAGAAAAATAAAATAAGATTTTCTGGTTTTAATTTTGTAACTCTGTTATCTGATTTCAAAAATCTAATATTTTATTCTAGTCTTTATAAATGTGATTATACAATTTAACTATCAAAAACTCTATTCATTTTCTGATAAAAAAATTAAAAAATTACTACTATTTCTTTTTAAGAACAACATCTGATTAACTAAATCTGAAGAAATATGAGTTCTTATTGCTAAAATATGGGCACTAGCATCAGAAAATAAGCTTTTAGATGGAACTGATATTGCAGGAATAGACAAATACTTACAGTCAAGTTGACTAAGTAGTAGAAAGCTTGCATATCTTCCTTCCTATTATATTAAAGGGTCTTGGTCTTTAGGAGCAACTTGTTCTCTTAAATATCTTGTTAATTCATCCTCAGTAGCAGTTAGTAGATTAGGCATTAAATGTGAACTCTATAATTTAGCACTCAAAGAATCACAATCTTCTTCTACAGTAGCTTGTATTCTTTCAGTATTACTTTCATTATTATTAGGTTCTAATGCAAATAATTCTGCATAAATTTGGTCTTCTACATTTTTTCTTTATTAAGAGTAGCAAATGGAAGAAATTTTAATATACGTGGATCTAACAAAGAAGCCTTCAGTCTAATTTCATGAGAAACCTTCTATAATTCATCAAGAGACAAATAAATTGCAGCACGCATTCTTTTCAAAAGCCCATTGTAGTTTGTAGAAGGTAAATATCTTACTATATTTGAATCATCTAATTCTTCTATCCTATTTACACTTTTTTTTTTGTATTTTTTTACACGATTATGACCATGATCTTGACGATATAACTTCGACATATATGCATATACTGCTATTGTTTTCTATTTCCAGCTGATAGTATATCAGCTTCGTCATCATTACTAATACTTGTATCACTATCTACTATTTGATCAGAACTTTCTAATGATGATTTATAGATAAGATCCAACCAAGATTCGACTAATTTACCCTTTTCAGCTACTGGAGTATATTTATTTTTTAATATTCGAATATAAGGGTATACAAGATTCATAGTAGGGTATTTTGCATCACAAATATGTCTTGTTATTTCTTCAACCGGTTTTAAAACCTCTACTATTTCTTTTACTAAGCTTTAGAAAAAAAAATTTTATTAACAAAATTTTACAATAATACAAATTATTATTTATTAAAATTGATAATATTACAGTATTAAAATTTTTAAAATTAGAAAAAACTAAATACTTTTTTTTGTCTGAAGTTAAATATAACTAATTGAGTTTTTCACTCTCTTTTCTTAATGCAGCATCTGACTTATTCTGTAATGATGCAGCTAATATTCGTATTGCTAAATGCAATTCTAGTATTCTTTTCCAGGCCAGATAAGATGAGCTTTACCTTGTCTTACAATTCATTAATACTTCAAGAGGGCTAATTGTTTCATTATCCTAAGATAAATTTTCTGAATTGATAATCATTTGCGATTCTCGTAATCGCTATGCTTGTTTTGAGAGACAAAAAAATACTTGAATACTTTTAAGTCATCGATGAATAGATTTAACTTGCTTTAACCCTTCTTTAACAGACAATTGAAGAGTATGTATAACACAAGGTTGCTGGCTAACTTCTAATAAATAATCTCATCTAATAACCTTATTCCTTTTACAACATTGGCACTATTATCAGTAGTAATTATACATACTTTATTGTCAAGATTCCATTCACAGATTATATTATAAAGTTTATTACTAATGCTTTCACTATTATATAGATAAAGCATATGATGACATGTAAGTAATGCTTCTTGGAACTTAAAATCAGGTGTAAGCTATGTCGTAATAATATCTAAATACCTATATTTGCTCTTCGTAGTCTATAGATCTGTGGTCAAATGAATAATAATAGCAGTTTTAGCTAACAATTCCCGAAGTTAATCTATTTCTGTATAATATGTATTGGAAATATATTCCTTAATGCTAGTTGTATAAAGTATCTAATATTGGGGTTGAAATCCTAAAAGTATTTAGCGAAAAGATAAATATTTTAAAATATGTAAAGGTTGTATATCATACACAATAAATTCTACTACATATTTTGTAAGTTCATATTGTCGTTTAGGTAAAAGGGTATTAATATAATTTGTAATTCAATTAATATGTACATTTAGCTATAAATATAATAAATAAATTATTAGACCTCGTAGATATAAAATCTGAATAGGTTATTTAGTATTAAAATACTTACTTTTTTTTCAGAATTAAGATAATCCTTATAATTTTTGGCTGTAATATTATGCTTGTCATAAAGATGTTGTGCTAAATTTTCTATACTACCATCTGACTTAGTATATGGATAAGGACTCTGTTGAGACTTTTCTAACTCTTTGATACAAATTTTGCAATATCTAATTGTATTGTCTACTTTATCATCTTCAAAAAAAAAATTTGTGTAGCTTGTGTTTGCTCTTAAAGGTTTTGTTGAGGTGGAGGTATTTGATGAGGTTGATACTGTTGTACTGTTAGAGGCTCATCTTTTTTTTCAGCTAACTTTAGAAGTTCCAATAAATTTATAATATCTATTAGAAGCAGTTGTCGAAAGAGTATTATCTGTTATTAGAAGTAGCAGTGATAAAGATCATTCTTGGGACTCTTCTCAGAAAGCTATTTTTTTTTTTGCTGTAACATGATATAACCTAGTTTATATATCATATTACATATTTGGTATTATAGTACTTATTAAATGAAACTTTACATATTATGATCTTTCTTTATAGATTATTAACCAATTGTTATCATATTATTATAAGCTTGTTAAAAACTACTCATACCTTTTAACTACTATTATTTAATTCAAACGTTAATTATTTCTAGAATTTACTATCTTACATATTATGTACACATACAAAATAGCATTCAAGTTAAAACCTGAACCTGCCAAATATTATTCTGGCTGAAATTTTAAAAGTTGCATTTCACATAATGATATTGTTGTACTAATGTTAAAGGATGCTAACACTTATATACAGATTTATATTTAATCTGGATTAAATATAAATCTGAATTTATATATAAATCTGAATTTATATTTAATTCAGATTTATATTTAATTAGGATTAAATATAAATTCAAATTTATATAATAAATTCAGATTTATATTTAATTTGGACTTATATAATAAATTCAGATTTATATTTAATCTGAATATATATTTTCAAAAAATTGAATTCAGATTTAAAATAAATCTGGTTTAATCCGAATATAATTATAAATCTGAATTCAAATATTAACTCTAGTTAGGTATTGATGTAGCTATTTCTGCTTTATACTTAACAATAGTAGTATATTTTCTAGTTAGATTGTTACAAGTTAAAAGAAGTATAATTGTGTTTAGGATGCAATAATTGAATCTAGGTATTATAATAGTATTAATTATGTAGATGCATTGCTTGTTAGTAATTTTTTTCTTTTTAATAAAAGTAAATGCTTAGTTGATTTTTTGAATAATGATTTTATAAATGAATATATAGTTTTTGTAAGTGGTGAAGTAGCATCTCAGAAATCTAAAGATGTCTTTAGGTTTTTTAGGAGTTAGAGTAGTGTTATTAAAGTATAGAAAGGAATTATTTAAGAAATATTTTAGTTATATTATTAGTTATATTTATTAGTATGGTGCTGGAAGTCTATATTCAATAGTTACATAAAGTATTTTTAAGATGTTTCAATTTTTTAAATAGCTATAACTTTTTATCTAAGAAGTTTTAAAAAAATCTGACCAGTAACTTTATAGAGCTATATTTGCTCTACATATGTGCTAAATATCTTTTCAAAATTTTATCACTGTAAAGAGTTGATACGTTTTGAAAATCAAAATTTTATATAAAATTTATAAATTTACATAAAAATTTTGATTTTCAAAATGCATCAACTCTTTACAGTGATAAAATTTTGAAAAGATATTTAGCATATATGTAGGCTGATATAGCTCTATAAAGTTACTAGTCAGATTTTTTTAAAACTTCTTAGATAAAAAGTTATAGCTATTTAAAAAATTGAAATACCTTAAAAATACTTTGTGTAACCATTGAGTATAGACTTCCAGCACCATATATTATTCAAGAATATAATTTTGTAATTAATATTATTTATTTATATCTTAATTTATGATTTAAACATTTTAAGAATTCTATTCGACCAAAAGAATTAATATTATTTGTTGTCGATGAGATAAAATTATTAAAAAAAATTGTATATTTATATGAGAGATATCAATTATGCTAGTACAAATTTAATAGTTAAGAGACAACTACTTAGATCTAAGAATTCACAGTCATTAACATCATCTAAGTTAATCTGTTCTAAGCTTTTAGCTATGCATTGTAATATTAATAAAAAAGTTTCTAAAGCCTCAAATTTAACAAAACCAATTAGTTCAAGTGAGTTAATTCAAATCAACAATTAGATATGTCAGTATTGAATTCCAGATCATCAAAATATATTAAGCTAAAAAGGTAAATGAATTTGTTAGAGATTTACTTAGAATTGATGATTTAGAACTTGTATATTGAAGATAAATCACTAGTAGATCAGAATATATTTAAAGATTATTATAAGAGGTTAGATAAGTCTAATGAAAAAAAAAGTGTTAATAAATTAGTAACAGAAGATAATAAATATGTAAAAGATAATAATTCTGGTTTTGCAAAAGGAGTTTATAGTTATAGAAAAAAAAGCAGAAATAGAAGGTATAGTACATGTAAAGTAAGGAAGATATATAGTACTAAACTTGATGTATATATCATAAGTGATAATAATAGTAATGAGAAGTAAATATATTGCATATAGTTATTTTGATATTTGTATTAAATTTATATAATTTTGATTAACATTTTAAATAAGTTTTCAGGTTCTTTTTTTTTTTTTTTTTTTTTTTATACTTATTATTATGAAATTATGTTTTTTTCATTTCTATTATGAAATTGTTAATGTATTTGATATTTTTTTTATTTTATAAATTGTTACTTAGCTTTTTTACTTATTGTTATGAAATTATCTGTTCAAATTTTTCTTTTTATAATAAAGATTTGAGATTAGGTAAATTTTTGAAATTCGAAAAAGCACTTAATCTGTAGATCTTTTGTACTAAATTTCTCCAAAAAATTTTTTCAATAAAACCAAATTTTCTCTAAATTTTATTAATTAAATTAAGCAAGTACTCTTAAGTAAACTTGCTCTACACATAGTTTTACACTCTAGCAGCCTAGTTTTATAACTCTTGCTTTTTTCTAAGCAGAGTTATACTTAAAAAACTAAAGGCAGTAAAATTTCAAATTTCTTCAAAAACTAGCTTCTAAATCTCCTTTGTGCTCTTAAGTAAAGATGTTGGCTAGCCTCTTCCGGTCATAACAAGCTCTAAATCATCTTTCTAGCACAAATATTGAACTCTCTAGAGTTCTAATCAGCCTTAAAAATGTCTATAAGTTTTCCTTTTAGCCAAAAAAAAAAAATTTTTTTCTGTTGTACAATCCCTTATCAAATTAGTATAAAATTATAACCATTATATAAATTACACCTTGTCAAATTTGCTCTTATTAAATTAGCACAAAACTTATCTTGTATAAAAGATTTATAATCTGATTACAAATCTTTTTTTCTATTTTTAATTTTTATAAATATATATTCTATTATTATCAAATTCTAATTTTATTTTTAGCTATTTTAAGCTTTACTATTTATAGTCATGTTATATATATTATGCTGTGTACTACATCACTCATACCAGCTACACTAGCTATACTTGTTATACAAATTACAAGTATAGTACTACTTGAGTAACATTATATAAACAAAATTTTAGCATACTACAAAGCTCACTATTATCTTTTCAATCTTATGCTACTCTAACAATACTATCTCTTATCACTGAAGAGCCTAATTCTTATAATATTGACTACTATTATAGAAAATACAAAGATTACTATAGTATTAGTATAACTAAAGCAAAGTCTGAAACTTTACATGTTTTATCTATAAACATCAATTCTGTAGCATGTGATCCTAGCTCAACAAAAAAGCATCACTATTTCAAAGTCCCTACTCAACCACAATTAGTTACATGCTTATACAGTAAATATCATACCAACTTTACCTCTCAATTTTATAAAATTTCTTCTCAGACAATTCTAGGTATAGTACTTATGGAAATATCTCTAACTATCTCATCTAAACATTTTAATTGAATTACTGATGAACTTCAAACTTCTCCTCTCCCAAAACAACAACAACAACAACCTTTAGTTAATTCTACAATTCTCTTTTCAAACTTTAATACCAATCCAACTTCTTTTGCAATTACTCTACATTCTCAACACCACTACACATATTTATGTTGCAAACAAAAAACTATTTCTTGTGTTTATCTTGCTGATACTAAACATGCATTTGACTATACTCAGTGCATAATCTTTAAAAACTTTTTACAACATCATAGCTGTATTCCTAAACTTTGAGATATCAAACTTTTTTTTAAACCTCAAACTGCTCTATTAACACTCAAACAAAAATCAGCTCTCATTGTTATGAAAATAGCTAAAATGACTTCTAAAGAGAAAATTTCTCTCTTTAAAACAATTTTTCTAAAGCCTTCTACTTCAAAAAACAACTTCGACTCATCTAAGAATAATACTTCTGAAACTACTATTGAAGAAGAAAATGAAAAATAGCTTAATAATCAAATGGAAACAGATGAAACAATACCAAAACAACAACTAAAATCTACTAAACTATTTTAAACCTATGACTAGATTGCAAATTCTCTAATTACAGAAAACATTGAAGCCAATACTAAACTTCAAACAATACTTTTTTTTGATCTATTTAATTTTCTTAAAAATTACTTACATGATTTCTATTCTGAAAAAGAAACCAAAGCTGCAACTCAAACCCAAAAAGCTTCTAAGCAACTTTTAAGCAACTTATTCACACAATAGCTGGTGTCCGTTTAAAATTTTTAACTGATTTTATCTTCAAAAACAACCCAAATACCAATTCTAATACAACTATTCTATTTATTATTCTTGAAAATACTTTAAGAAAATTGATCTATAAATTTAATACTATTCTATTCACCAAATTGAATTATAGTAAAATTTTTGCTTCAGAATTAATAATCCCTCTTTACAAAACAAAAAATTGAATGCAATTTTGCATTAATTTAGCTCGTATTCATCTTTATTTATCTGAAAATTATTATTCAATTGACTATAAAAAATTTGCAAAAGATTTTAACTTTATTCCTAAATGCTTTATAATTAATTCTGCAACAGTATCTATAGACAAAGAAGGAAAATATCTAACTATCAAATCTGACAAGAAATTCAATATCCAACTTCTTTTCAACTTACTCAAATTTTTCTTTCTTCAAGATTATAATATACTATCTCTTAAAAACTCTTTGAACATTTTAATGAATGGTTTAAAAATTTTTTTCCTATCTATAACTGTCAATTCTCTAAGCCTTTGAATCAACAAAAAGTTTACAATGCCTTAAAAGATTGAATAAGATAACAATTCATTATTCAACTCAAAAAACTTCTTCTAACTACAACTGACTTTCAAGAACTACTTAATAGCTCTGAAAGATGAACTAAAAGTATTTGCCATACAAACTTTTATATACTTACTTATAAATTTAAGGATTGTCTTTATAATTATAAAAACAAACATGATTTTTCTACTCTTTTTAAACTAATTCTTTAATGTTCTCATCAGAAATTTTCAAAAAAGGATAGTAAAATTTGGAAAGCACCTACAGTTAATTCCTTAAGTTTTGAAATTAATGGAAAAAATGAAGCAAGCTTTGCCAAACCTATTTCTATTAAGCTACTTGATGAACTAACAAATTAAGCAGAAGAATTTATCTGAAACAAAACAAAGTTCCAACTAATCAAAAACATCAAAGCTATTACTTTTATCAATATCTTAATGCCTACTACCATGCTATAGCTGAAAATCATAATATTGCTAGTCTTTTAAAAGAAAAAGCAATTGAGTAAATTACTGCAAAAGTAATTGATATATATTACTTAGCACGTATAACTACTTACTTTGATACTATCAAGGATCAACAATCAACTTTATCAAAAATTATTAAATACTATAAAGAACAAGCCTTATCTGAAGCTGAAAACTATCTCTTTAAAAAATTTGACATACAATTCACTGAACCTTCTTTGCTTGAAGATTTCCTCTTCTTCTTAGAAGATTCTTTTCAACAATAGAATCTCCTAAATTCATAAATGCAGCTACCACCTTACTAATGATATACTCACTATAGTTAGTAAGAAGAATAATATAAGTAGATAGGCAGTAAAGCCTATTTATATAAAGGACCAAGTTTATGATAATCAGACTCAACATATAGAGCAGATTCTAGTATCCTCTGCATCTGTAAAAGCTCAGAATACAGCAAGTGTCTTAGGAGATTCATATTTTAAAATGCATTTACTAATATCATCTAGCTCATATAATACATTTAATACTTCAAATACTAATATATATACTCAACCTAATAGAACCCAAACTCAAAACACAACTAATACATGTTATAATCTTTTCTTTTTACAATATAATCTTCTATTTCTCAAAGAAAATATAACATTAGGCTCTTTTTTTCTACACTTATCTAATTACTCCTTCTCATAATTATTCTTTAATTCATAAATTCAACTCTTACCAAAACTCATATATATCTTAATTTGAATAATTCTATTCTTAAAAATTATCAAATTCTGGAATCAAACCAATTTCTTAAATTTTGCTACCTACCTATTCGTACAAACAAATTTCAAACCCTACTAATCAACACAAATGAACTCTTTATACAAACACAACAACCAACTATTTTTCAAAATACTCAATTACAAACAAATTATACAAATAATTTTATAACTTATTTTACTACTACTAATACTATTGAAAATACTTTTTTAAATATTAATATAGCTTTAATTAGCATTAATAGTCTCTCACTATCTTATAAACAACTTTCATTACTGAACAAAATTGATGAAAACAAATATAATATCTTTGGTATTTCAGAAACATATTTATCAGTTAAGGAAAACAAATTCTTTAATAAAGAAATACCAACCTATACTAGTTTTTGAAGCTCTTATACCAACTCTTGTCAAGCTGGAGTAGGAATTTTCATATACCAATCGATCTCAAAATTTATTACTCAATCACATAATTATAAAGGCCATATCATAGGTATCAATCTACATTTTGAAAATAACTCAATCTGTCTTCTGCAGATTTATTTTCCAACAGCAAAGAAAAAAATACTACAAAAAGAAATTCAAGAAGAAATAATTAAGCTCTGTACAAATACAATATATAAAATAATCCTAATAGGTAATTTTAATAGTATTCCAAATCCTCACTTAGACAAATTTCCTTCAAAAAAGTCCTCTATTCCAGAATCAAAACTTATTAAATTTCTAATAAGTCAACAATTTAAGGATACAT